>JAVXUP010001277.1:0-253548 GCA_033070095.1 Escallonia herrerae
TAGAAGCAATCAGATCATCTTTTAAAGAACATTTTCAGAATGTAGAACTCAACCTTTCATCTTAGTTCTTCCTTTTCACCTTCAAGCTCTTCAATTGTGTTTATCAAAGAAAGAGTCTTCTTTTTAAGAGCAGCATTTTTAAGTTTTAACTTCTCATGGTTTTCACTGAGTTCAAGAAACGCTAACTCAAGTTTATTATCATAAAAAATTTCAGCACTGATTACCTTATCAGAGTGATCATCCTTGGCCATAAAACGTGGCTCGTCATCGCTTCGCTCTTCTCTTTGTCACTCTCATCAGAATCATTTCCAGAAGTCAGCAGAGCTTTTCTGGGTTTGAATTTCTTTTCTTTGATCTCTCGGCTGCTGCTGCTTGTGACTTATTCTTGAGCTGCGGGCAGTACTTTTTGATGTGTCCAGTTCTACCGCATTCATATAACGTCAGGATTTTCTCTTGCATTCCAATCACCATTGTTTCTTTGATGTGACTGGGTTGTCTAACTCCATCTGATCTTTCCATCTCGCTGGCTCGTAAGGAACTTCTTGAACTTACGAGTGATGAATGCCATTTCTGGATCAGAGTCATTGCTGCTCTCTACAGGCTCATGAGAGGCCTAAGCTTTGAGAGCTAGATTCTTCTTCTTCAAAGCGGTCTCTTCCTCGTCATGAATCTTCATCGTGATTTCATGAGTCATTAGAGAACCCACAATTCTTCCAACTTTAGCACAATCAAGTCTTTGCTTGAAATGGTTCGAGTTTTGCTTCCTATCTTTTGGGAAGAGATCTAAGAACATTTTTAAGATCTCCTTTTCTGGGTATGATTTTCCCAAGAGCTTGAGCCCATTTATAATGAGAGTGAACCTGGAGTACATCTCATGTATGGACTTGTTCATACCCTATTCTGGTCGCACCCCAGGACCCGCTAAGGGACCCACTTTGCACGACACATCACCCAGTCAGCGGTCAACTTTTCAACGCTCGAGGGCCGGTCAAAGCAACGCATGCTCAAGTCACGTGAACCATTCGTGAAGCGACTTCGGCGTGCCTTCCACCTTGGGGGTCGGCCACCCCAAGGGGTCGGCCACCCCAAGGGGTCGGCCATCCTTGGGGGTCGGCCACCCTAAGGGGTCGGCCTCCCTGGGGGGGTCGGCCACCCCCAGGGGTCGGCCTCCCTTGGGGGGTTGGCCCGGGGTCGGCCACCTGCCTTGAAGACCGACGCCGTCACCTTTGACCGTGCTCCGTTGTCACGACGACCGTCGCTCGCGGCCGCACTCCGCCATAGTCGCGACGACCGTCGCTCTCGGCCGTGCTCCTTCGTCGCGATGACCGTCGCTCGTAGTCTCGATGACCGTCACTTGTGGCCGCTCTGTCGCCATGACAACCGTCGCTCACGGTCGCGCGCCATCCACGCAACGACCCTTGTCGCTCGGAGATCACTCTGCGACCCTCGTCGCCCGCACTCAACCGCGCCCATGCGCTGCAATCATGTTATATGCTTACGGGATAGGCTACTCCTCCAGGACACTATCTCCGCCAGGGTGCCTGCGTGACTGGCCTACGTGCTCTGGCACTGGGGGCTCGCGTCGGCACCCCTAAGGACTATGACCCCCGGGTCACTCCGAGATGGGAGCAGGTCTTCGGAAGGGCATCTTGCCTAGTCCACCTGGCAGCTGGGCGTCGGGTCTTCCCCACCGCTGCCAGGCCTGTGGGATTCAGTAAGGGCTTGGACTGGAGGCTGGGGCAACGGGCTACTCTGACCATGCTACCGCGGCATGATCAGTCTCCTCAGACAGGCAGAGAGATGTTGCAAGGGCAGGGCAGCACGAACTTAGGGACCGGCAGTCCAACGAAGGGTCAGTGCGTTGGCCCCCTGGCGACGTGTCGTTCCCAGGGGGCGACACATGTCAACTTATGACACATGCACATTTTTGCCTATAAATAGTGGACTTTGGAGCTTTTTCAAGGATCTTTTTCTCATTTGGACTTTTCACTTTCTCTCTCTAAAAAGACATTCTCTCTGGAATTCTAGTGAGAGAAATACACTTGAACTCCCGTCTACGGACCCTGACGCTGCACCCTCATCACGACTGTAGACTGTCGGTCCTGTTCATCGTCACCCTGCCTGCGCAGCACTGCCAGCCCTCACGACCTGTCTGGGGAGCCTTGCCTCGGCCCTTACGCGTCCTTGCTGTCTCCCACGTTGCCTACCTGGAAGCTGACTCAGACCGCATCCTTTGTGGCACCTCCACGTATCATCGAACCATTTTCCGCATCATCATTTTGGCGACTCCGCTGGGGAGGTGAGCATCGTATTGCGGTTTGCACACCTTCCGGACTTAGGCATTATGCCTGTGCAACGGAGAGCTACTAGGGCAACCAGCCAAGGACCCAACCCCGCCATGCAAGAACACCACCTCGGTGATCAGGAAGAGACTAGCGCCACGCGGCTCCAAGACCAGCTGCCAACCACTACCCCCGACGTGCAAGTGCTCGTAAATGCAGCCATCCAGCAACTCACTCCAACCATCACCACTCTGCAAGATTCACAGACCACTCTACTAGCCGCCATTATGGAGATGCAAAAATCCATACAAGCCCTGTCCTCACAGCAGGCCGCTCCATCAATCCAGCCTTCCCGGGGCCAGCTTTTGACGTCGCCCCGGCCCCAGTGTCGCGACTACCGCCGCCTTGGATATCTAGACCCTTGGCGGTAGGGCTCGCAACACCCTCGCTGCCGGTAGCCGACATATCTCCTTCTGCAGTGCCGCCCCGCAAGCTACACACGGATCTCGGGCCAGTCTTGCAGCAGATTCTCCCCGCTGTCACACCATCTCATCTGACGCCGGCAAGAAGCTCCTCCGAAACGCATGACTCCATCGAGATGGAACCTAATCCCTATCCAGTTGAGCAACACCAAACCCCCGGCCAAGTGATAGGCATGTCTCGCCAACCCACACTCGCCCCTGCACAGCTGCCCCTGCCAGCACCTGCACCATACCAACCCTCCCATGTCCCCGTTCATCAAGCCGTGCCATCTGGGGGCTCGGGGGCTCGCGACGCACCAGGCGGTCATCACCCCTTGACCGGCAATGAGGCACCATCCTCCAACTATGTCACTCGGTCAGATTTGGAAGCCCTTGTCCGTCGCCTGTCGAGGAATTCCGAGCCGGACTCCTCAACCCGTCTAACCGGACACGCCCCGTACGCCAATGATATCGCCATCGCACCCTACCCCCTCAAGTACAAGCAACCAAACTTTGTGCTCTTCAACGGACGTGAGGGAAACGCCCGTGAGCATCTAACAAGGTTCGCAGGCTCCTTGGAGCAGTATGGTACAGGAAGCAGCTTAAAGTTGAGAGAATTCCACAAGTCCCTTACGGGCTTGGCTTACACTTGGTATCACCAGATCCCCGCAGGGACCGTCCACACCTGGAACGACATGGTCCAGCTGTTCTTAGACAAGTTTCATTACGAGACCGAGCGCGTGACTATCGTTGATATTGCTGGCATTCGCCAGAACCAGGGAGAAGACTTGAATAAATATGTGCATCGTTTTCATCTCAAGTGCCTTGAGTGCACAGATTTCAGCAAAGACGAAACGTTGGTTCCCATATGCATCAAAAATATGATTGACGTCTACCGAGTGCATATCGAGAACCTACAGTTGAGGTCATGGGGACACCTCAAGGAGACAGCCCGACGAACTTACGAGACAGTTGGTCCTGTCAAGTCATGGAAGCCTCGACCGCAAAGTACGCTGTTGGCCTCAGCAGATACACCTATCACTCAGCGTAGCAACAACAACAACTATGCAGGCTTCAAGCGTCAGCTTCCAGATGGGGACCAAGGCTCCGACAAGCGAAGGCAACAAAGGCCTGCACCTGACTATCCCTGTGATCTGAATACAGTGAAGGAACTCTTGGCGGAATGGGTGGCGCATGACAAAAATTTCCAACTGCCACCAATGCGGACCAACATCACAGACGAAGAAAAGGCCAGGCCCACCTACTGTCCTTTCCATCGAGCCCTTGGCCATCCGCTCAAAAATTGCAATGCACTGCGAACCATCTTTGCAAGGAAGGTAGCGTCGGGCGACCTACAGCTACGGAAGAACAACGATGTACGCAAAGATCCCTACCCACCGCATCGCAACAATAGGGAGCACCAGGCCCTTATGGCTGTCACTGACCATGTCGAGCCTGTAATCCACGAAGCCCCGGCAGAGCCCATACTGACCCTCGTGCCTCCTCCAGCTAAGCAGTCGATGTCTTCCTTTCGACAGATGACGAAGATCAAAAGTTTTTTTGATGAAATGGGGTTTTCACCCGCCGCCCGGACTTATCTTTCCAATTGCCTGCTCGAGGTCACCACCGGCCTCGGTCCCGAATGCTTCGCCGTCCAGGCTGAATTACGTCACATCCCCTCCACGGCCTTAGTCTTCTCGGATGAAGACTCGCCGCCGGTCGAGCATCACAATCGGCCGCTGTTTTTAGAGTGTACTGTTAATGGCACGGGCTTCCGTCGTGCCTTGGTTGATTGCGGCGCCTCGATCAACATCATACCTCTCATCACCCTGCAACAGGCCGGCATTCCCCCAAGGAAAATCATCCGTGACCCCGTCAAGATTACCGGCTTTGGACAGGGTCCTCAGTCGACCCTCGGCCATATCACTGTCGACCTCATGGTCGGAACTGTCCGTCGCGACACTACTTTTCACGTAATAGACAGCGAGTCTGCCTTTCACCTCCTGCTCGGGCGACCATGGATCCATGTTAACAAGGCCGTTCCCTCAACATACCACCAGTGTGTGAAGCTGGTAGCCGGTTCTACGGGGCATGAGGTAGCAATGACAATCCCTGCAACCAAAGCCCCCTTTGAATGCGCCGAGTCTTATTTCGCCGAGGCCTCCTTCTTCACTAATTTCGCCGAGGATGGTGAGAATGCTACTCATATACATTCTACCAGGCTGCCAACTTGGGATGAGCTGTGCGGGGACAAGCTTCCCAAGGCCAAAACCGAGAAAAGTAACAAGAATAATGGGTCAACCCCACCGCTTCCGCCTGCTGCCACGACCAATTCCCCCCTTCTTCCCCCAAGTCCAAGAAGCAAAAGGCTGAGCCGGCCTTTCAACGTATCGTCAAGGACGGCAAAATCATCTATCAATTATGACGGTATGCAGGGGCTCCAGGCGGTCCCTCATCAGACCCCCTCGACCCCGACCCCCTTGGAGAGACTGAATGGTGCCGCACGGCCGAGCATTGCCAGCCAGATCCTGACCTCACCCCCGGCGCGGCACCACCTTGCTATGAGGACGGCCCTCGACCACAGGCTGAAGATATTGAAGAAATCAACCTGGCCGACCCGGGCGAAGAACCGCGGCACACCTACATTGGCACAAAACTCGCCCCCGGCCGAAGAGAGGAATTGGTTTCCCTCCTGCACGAGTATCGTGATGTCTTGGCATGGAGCTACAATGAGATGCCCGGACTGGATCCTGCCTTAGTCACACACCATCTCAACATTGCTACCGGATCCGTCCCTATCCGACAACACCCGCGGACATTCCGCCCCGAGCTCGAATTGAAAATCAAGCAAGAGATTGAACGCCTCCTGCAGGCAGGCTTCATCGAACCTATCACTCACCCTATTTGGCTGGCTAATGTCGTCCCTGTACAAAAGAAAAATGGCCAAGTCCGCGTCTGTATTGACTTTCGGGACTTGAATAAGGCATGCCCCAAGGACGAGTTTCCACTACCCAATATCGACATGCTTACGGAGGCCGCCGCCGGATATGAAACTTTATCTTTCATGGATGGGTTCGCAGGTTATAATCAGATTCGCATGAACCCCGACGACAGCGCCAAGACAGCCTTCCGCACTCCTATGGGTAATTTTTGTTGGAAAGTTATGCCTTTCGGCCTCAAGAATGCGGGTGCTACGTATCAAAGGGCTATGACAGCAATATTCCATGACATGATACACCGTACTGTGGAAGACTATGTCGACGATCTTATTATCAAATCCAGGAAGGAAAGTGATCACCTCACCGACCTTCAAGCGGTCTTTGATCGTTGCCGCCAGTATAACATGCGGATGAATCCATTGAAATGTGCCTTCGGCATCTCCTCCGGCAAGTTCCTCGGCTTCTTGGTCAGTCGACAGGGCATCGACGTTGACCCTTCGAAAGCAGCCTCCATCCAAGAAATGCCCTCCCCCAAGAACACAAAGCAACTGAAGAGCTTCCTCGGCAAGGTCTCTTACCTCCGACGCTTCATACCCGCGCTGGCCGAGCTCATTACGCCATTTCAACACTTGACGCGTAAAAGCGCACCATGGAATTGGGGCGCGCGCCCAACGGCAAGCATTTGAACGGATTAAGGCGGTCCTCATGTCACCGCAAACCATGGTCGTACCACAACGGGGCATCCCACTCCTACTCTACCTGACTTCCACACCCAGATCCATCGGGGCTTTGCTTGCCCAAGAAGTCGAAGGTGTCGAGCGTCCTGTTTATTACCTCAGTAGAGTGATCAGGGGCCCGAAGCCAACTACTCCGAGCTCGAGAAACACTGTCTAGCCTTGGTGTACGCCTCACAGAAATTCAGACATTACTTTCTGGCGCACCAGATCACACTCGTCACCAAGGCTGACCCACTCCGTTACATGCTTACGCGTCCCGCCCTGTCTGGTCGACTCACCCGGTGGTTGTTGCTATTGGCCGAATTCGGTTTATCTATCAAGAATCCTACAGCTCTGCGGAGCCAAGCACTTGCAGACCTCCTGGCCTTCTTCCCACGCCAACAATGTGAACCGATATCGGATCAACTGCCTGGGGAGGAGACAGCCCTGATCACCGACATCGATGAACTGTGGACGCTTGAATTCGACGGCTCTGCCACTAGCAAAGGTCCCAATGGCACGCCCCTCCGGCAAGGGGGTGCCGGCATAGTCCTCCGGGCACCAGACGGTGTTACCACTTCATTATCTTTCAAACTTGCATTCCCGGTGTCTAACAACGAAGCTGAATACGAGGCACTTGTCATTGGCCTCATGATCGCCGTCAGTATGGGGGCTAAGGCGCTGTGTGTGAAAGGAGATTCAAATTTGGTCATGAAGCAGGCGGACGGGGAGTTCGCGGTCAAAGAACCAGCCTTGGCACCTTATCGTGCCTTGGTGCAACACTTGGAAGGAAGACTCGGCCATGTCCAGTATGAACATCACAATAGGTGCCACAACAGACATGCGGACAGCTTGGCCACGATCGCGTCAAAGATAGAGGTCGATGGTGAACAACGGATGCTAACCATCGTCAAGAGAATGGAACCATGCACAGCACTGAACCTAGTCCCGAGGGACGTTACTGCGGACGATTGGAGGCAACCGATTATCGACAAACTTAAAGCGCCATCTCTTGCTCATGCCTCCACCCTTACAGACTTTTCAATGATGGGAGATGTCTTATACAGGCGGTGTCCCGGAGGCACTCTAGCCAGATGTTTGGCACCGGAAGAGGCAAAGCACAAATTACAGCTCGGCCACCAGAAGTGTTGTGGCCTCGACGGTCCCCCTCTATATCGTCGCCTCCAGCGTATGGGCCTATATTGGCCATCCATGGCCAAGGACGCCTCGGATATACAAAAGGATTGTCCCGAGTGCTTGTATGCACCCGACGGTGCAGAAGCTCTTGTCATTGACATCGAAGGTGACTGGCGCCAGCCTTTCATCCAGTATTTATCCCACGGGATTCTACCACCTGACCGCGGCTCAGCACGATCCATCAAGCGCAAGGCAGTCAAGTATTTTGTGACGGAAGGCGAGTTGTTTCGCAAGGGATTTTCGGGACGCACCCTGCGATGCTTGCAGGGTGCCCAAGTGGTCAAGGTCATTAACGAAGTACACAATGGTGATTGTGGTGAACATCAAGGCTCCCAGAAGCTGTATGCAGAATTACTAAGATTGGGGTATTATTGGCCGACTATGGAATCCGACTCCATCTCGCATGTCCGACGCTGCCAACCCTGCCAGCGGCACGCCGACAGGATACACACGCCAGCATCCGACTTGCACATGATCTCAGCCCCGTGGCCATTTCATTCTTGGGCCCTCGACCTCATCGGCCCCATCCACCCGCCATTCATGGATCATGGTTGCTACTGAACGCTTCACGAAGTGGGTCGAAGCCGTACCTCTGCGGAGAGCCACGGGAGGTGCCGTTTCTAACTTCTTACGTGACGTCATCTGTCGTTTCGGCATCCCTCGATGTATTATATCTGACAATGGCACGCCATTCATTAACCGAGAGGTTCGAGCTCTCATGGAAGGGTACAACATCAGCCATGCTACATCAACTCCCTATTACCCGCAAGGTAATGGTCAAGCTGAAGCTTCCAACAAGACTTTGCTACGAGTATTATCGCGAATGGTGCATGACGCCGACCGGTCATGGTCCGAACAACTGAATCTGGCACTCTGGGCCTACAGAACATCCCTGCACACAGCGACAAAGGCCACGCCCTTCTCTCTCGTCTACGGGGACGAGTGTGTGGTACCTGCCGAGATCGCAGAACCATCGGCTCGACTTTCTCTAAGCAGCGGTCTCGGAGATGAAACAGCCCGGCTGGCGGCACTTGACGGCCTCGACGAACGACGAGCCACGGCCCTGCGCCGCATGAAGAAGTATCATGAGCAGCTCACGAAAGCTTATGGGAAGACCGTCAAGCCACGTTATTTATCGAGGGTGACCTTGTTCTTCAAGCCGCCAAGCATGTGCGGGCCAACATGTCAGCTCCTAAATTCACGCCAAACTGGGAGGGCCCTTTCACGGTGCACGAAGCCCGCACTAATGGCTCGTACCTCCTGCTCAACCACGACGACGGTCAGGTCTCGGCCCCCATCAACGGCCGCTACCTGAAGAAGTATTATGTTTAGTCGCGGCAATGTTCCCCCAGCCCTATCCGCCCGCATCATAGTACTCGCTCTCATAGCATTTTTGTACATGCGACATTGCTTACAGACTTGTAATTTTTGTTGATCTGTATAGCGTTCTACGCTACTCATGTAATGGTGTTTTGTCCCACGTCCTATCAATACAAAGTCATGCTGTTACCTCAGCTTCTGCCTAGCTAACACTCATTTTCAACCTATGCTTCCTAAGTCACTTTCTACGGGCGGGAATGGGAGAACATTCACAGGTGACCAAAATGCGCAAGACATTCAAAAAAAAAAGAGAGAGAGAACCGAACACAACATGCAATAAGCCAAGATCATCGAAAATATATACATATACATCAAACGTTTACTAGCCGTCATTGAGCGCTACAACTACAGCAAAGTAACATACAAGCTATGAAAGTCTAGACAACAGCGATGCAACTGGGTGGGAGCTGAATGCCTGAAGTGCCTCCCGCTCTGCTTGTACCTCTGACCATCCAGCATCAAGCTCGGCCTGTCGCCTCAACCGTTCTGACTCTCGCCCATCCACCTCACCTCGCCGCCTCTGTAGATCGGACAACTGCCTCTGCAAATCGACGAGCTGTCTCTCTATCTCTGCTACCTGCATGTCAATCCCGGCCAACTCTGCGATAATCTCTGACCGCTCCGCCTCTAATCCTGTAAGGCGCCGCTCCAGCAACATCTCCCGCATGACCACGACTGCGCGCCTCTCATCCATCTCATGGCTGCCGCTCCTCGACCTAAAGAAATCTGCTAGCCAGTCCAGCTGCATGCCTAGCGATGTGAACGGAGCGAACTCTGAAAGCGACCGAGCAACGAACTCTGCAGTCCAACCCGTCGACGGCACACTGGCAAACGGCAGCAACCACTCCATAAACCCGGCAGACACCCACATCCGTAGTACTGGGTTCTCTACCCCCACCATCTCGAATGTCTGCGGGAACGCTGCCTTCACCAGTTCTAACCGGCGCACCGTCTCCGCCGGTAGCTGGAGGCCCCCCCAAGTCGCCACATCCACCTGACCGCTCGAAGACCCTCTACTCATCTCTCCGGCTGTCGCGCCACTGCCGCCCGCTGCAGAAATCTCCGACATTCCACCCGCCCTCTGCGCACCAATCGTGGCTGAGTGCATCGCCAGTAGAGTAGCGCCAACCTCAACCACGGACTCCGGCAATGTGTCGTGCCGTCGCGCCACCACAGCCTGAACCGGTGTCTCCTGCTCACGAACCGGGCAGCAACAACAGACTCGGGCTCCGCCGTATCACCACCATCACCTCCCACAACCTGCGTCTCCATGCCTGTCCACCAGTCCTCGTCAATATCAAACATCACTGTATCGCTCCCCTCTCCGCCGTATAGTGCCCCCACCGTTTCCTCAGTAACAGGCAATGGACTCACCCTCCTCGTCACACCGGCCGCCAATATCTCAACGGCCTCAGTCTCATCACTGTCAACTGATCTGCCGGCCTCGGCTGCCATAGCCTCCTCGCCTTTGATTTCGGTCTCGGCCTCGCTACCCTCCGCGACCGCCTCTTCCTCGTCCCCCTGGCAAAACCGCTGTCAGTTCACAAATTATGATCAATATGCAAACCATATTCATACGACAAAAGAAGGGACAGAAGCAAACCTCAGAGTCTAGCTCCTCCAATACGTCGCGCGGCCTCTTCGCCCCTGATGTGTGTGGGGCTGATGTACCGGCGCTAGCCTGACGCGCTGTCTCCATCATCCCCACTCGCAATGCCGATAAAGGGCCCTTGCCGGCCCCTGGCACCCTCGGCACCTCTGCAATAAGCTCCTCTCCGCGGTCCTCCCCTGGGGCAGCGTCCCCCAGCTCTCTGGCATCTCCTCCGCCTCCCTCTCCGAGCTCGGAACAGAACTCCCGGTCACCAGTGACAGCATCCCGCACTGCCTCGCGACTGTGGCCGATATCAGACTCAGGGCTCGGTCGCATGCAAACACATCTACCTGTCGACATGTGCCTGACGGCTGTGCCAGCCATTCGGCCCAGCTCCCTCGCAGCCGCTCCCACCAATGTGCATAATCCGCTGTCACCGCCCCTGCCACCTCTGTCCCTGGCTGCCTCCACTCTGTCGTCGGTGCCGGCCACTCGCGGGCTCTGTTATATCGTGTATACCCAAAAGCCGTCGCCACACTCCAAGGGCTGTCATAACCGCATGGGGGCTCTAAGTCATACTCGAATGCCAACGACAGACGGTCTGGGCTATACCTCGCCACATAATAGCAGCACTCGGCGGGCTTCCCGCCATCATCTGTCAACACCGGGAGCCAGCCGGGAAAATACGCAACCAATAGCGCCAGCTGTCCTGGCACTAACTCGCCTCTCCTGCTCAGATCTGTCGTCACCTCCTGCACATGCAGCCATGGCGGCGTACCATATGACGCATGCATCTCCATATAGGGCCGTCGCTCGCATTCCTCCCGTTTGTCTAGAATCTGTGCCAACGGACACCCCGGCCTCCTGATGCCTGCCCAAGCAAACGCCCGAGACCCGCTACACCATAACGCTACCTGCCGTGACCTGCTTGGATGGGTCACTGTCCCCATCGTCGGTGATGGATGTGCGATTGGATATCCATCGGGCCGGTACCCTGGAAAGCACTCGTACATGTACCTCTGCAAGAACATCCAGTCCACGTACGTCGCCACCTGATACCGACCATATGACCGCTTCATGTCATTCCCGAACTGATCTAACCGCGAATATAACGTGCCCAAATACACCGGAGCCAAGCCGACCCGCCTTCCCTGCGCCATCCGAATGGCCAAGGGAAACACCCTCGGGGAAATGCCATCCTCAGGTGTCCCCTCGAACACAAACCTGCAAGCAACGAACGGCAACATATATCAGTTTGACGTTCTACATGGCAAGCAGGACATACGATATATTTACGCATAATCACATAACATACAAAAATTTACCTCGACAAGAACATAGCCAAAAACGCCACCAACTCGTACCGATCGTTGCCATGATACGGCCCCATCATGAACTGGGCAGCATTGCCCAACCTCTGGCCTGTCCTTGCCTGCGGCGTACCATAGAACTGGCGCAGCCACCCACCGTACGTCCCCTTCCGGTGCTTCTTCGTCTCCGCCAGGATGTCTAGTAGCTGCGTCTCAACCGCTCCTCCCCACTCAACCGGGTCACCCGTGCATCCACCTCCCCGTGTATCGGCAGCCCTGTCAGCATCAGCACATCGAGTAACGTCGGCCCGATCTCCCCAAACTCGGTCACGAACGTATGCAACTGCGTGCTCCATCTTGCCAGCAATCGGGTCATCCCTGGCGTATCCCTATATAACTCCAGCCCCCTCGCCGTGATATTGATCGCCGGCAACAGTCCCAGTGCCTGCAACACCTACGGCCTCTCCGGTGTCTCCACCATATGCTCACACCAAAAGTCCCACCCTACCGGCATCGCACTATGGCCCTTGAACACCACCGGCGACTAAGGTATATCCTCTCTCCCAATCAACAATGCCGGTACATACCTCGGCGACATCACAGGCGCCTCTGTCCAACTCGGCGCGCGAAGATATGGTGACGACAGCCGAGGCTCCTCTCCCATCGACGGACCACCCCACGATGTCGTGAACGCTCCGTCTGCCACCCGAATAGCCAACTCCCTCCACAGCTCTCGGTCCGGTACACACGGTACTACTCCCCTCACCCCCAGCAATGTGTTTGTCTTATCTGGCTCCGGATCGTAGGACCTCCTACCACCATCATCAAAGGTCAATGGCACTGCCGCCTCGACACCCGCTGCTGGTATGGCCTCATCGACTGGCGGCACCGGCACAGGTACAGTCGTCATACCCCGCGGCGGTCGCTATGTACCCGCCGCGGCCCCTCGCGGCTTCGCCCACATCTTCTGCCGAACTTTCTTTGCTACTGACGTAGCTCCGGGCTGTAAGACTTGGGCCTGTCGGACACCCTGCGTGACCGACCCCCCATGACTGGCCGACCCCCCTTGTACGGCCGACCCCCCATGACTGGCCCACCCCCCGTGTGCGGCTGACCCCCCATGACTGGCCGACTCCCCTCGCGTGGCCGACCCCCCCTGTATGGCCGACCCCCTCGGCGTGGCCGACCCCCCATGACTGGCGACCCCCCTCCCCTCGCTGAGCCACCGACCTCTCCTCTCGGCCGCCCCCTGGCCCCGACGACCCCTCGCCCCCTTCCGCCTCTTCTCTCACCATCTCTTCTTCTCTTTCTTTCTCTGGCTTTTGTTGGCACAAATGGCGGTGCCTCCCCCCTCCCCTTCCTCTCCTTATATAGGGGTGGGCCAAAATGCGATCTTGGCCCCTCATCTACCTTCCCATCCTTTCGCGCTCCCTTTCTTTTTTTCTTTTCTTTTCTTTTCCTTTTTTTTTTCTTCTTTTCTTCTTTTCTCCTTTTCTTTTCTTTTCTTTTCTTTTTCTTTCTCTTTTCCTTTTTTTTACGCTCCCGTCCACCGGCGCCTCGCCGCAGTTTGTCGCCCACGCACCGTCGCCACAATGACCGTCGTGCGCGCCCACGCGCCACCTCTACGGCCTTCGTCGCACGCACTCACATGACAACTCTGAGACCGGCCCCGTCGCCAGCGTGCCGTTTCCTCGATCCACGTCGCCCGTGTTAACTCATTGCGCTCAATGCTAATGGTCACTTGATGCTCGTCACCGACCGCGCTCAATTGCCACGACGACATCACTAAGTATAGCCTCGCGACGTTCGTCGCCGCGCCATCTTCATGATACGTGCCCCCCGCACCAAGTATTGACCCCGCGACGCTCGTCGCCGCGGCCATGCGCAACAATCATGATACAGGCCTTTGGGCATCACACTTATTCATCATGCCATCAAACTGCGGCATGGGCTGAGCGCCATCACGGGCTAGCGCCATCGCCGGCACAATCAACTGCGGGACGGGCCGTATGCCGTCGCCGGCTCAATCAAACCACGGCATGGGCTGAGCACCATCACGGGCTAGCGCCATCGCCAGCACAATCAACTACAGGATGGGCTCACAACCTTAAAGCCATCGCTGGCACAATCAACTGCGGGACGGGCCGTATGCCGTCACTGGCTCAATCAAACCGCGGCATGGGCTGAGCGCCATCACGGGCTAGCGCCATCGTCGGCTCAATCAAACTGCGGGACGGGCCGTATGCCGTCGCCGGCTCAATCAAACCGCGACATGGGCTGAGCGCCATCACGGGCTAGCGCCATCGCCGGCTCAATCAAACTGCGGGACGGGCTGTATGCCGTCGCCGGCTCAATCAAACTGCGGCATGGACTGAGCTCCATCACGGGCTAACGCCATCGCTGGCTCAATCAAACTACTACACGGGCTTAGTGTCATCGCAGGCTCCATCACCAGGGATCCTGGCCCCCGCAGCAGGATGGGCTGTAACCACATCGTTTATGCATGCGACGCCCGCTCGGGTTGCCCCTCTGCGCCCGCCACACGCAGGGGGCTTATGTTCATACCCTATTCTGGTCGCACCCCAGGACCCGCTAAGGGACCCACTTTGCACGACACATCACCCAGTCAGCGGTCAACTTTTCAACGCTCGAGAGCCGGTCAAAGCAACGCATGCTCAAGTCACGTGAACCACTCGTGAAGCGACCTCGGCGTGCCTTCCACCTTGGGGGTCGGCCACCCCAAGGGGTCGGCCATCCTTGGGGGTCGGCCACCCCAAGGGGTCAGCCTCCCTTAGGGGGTCGGCCACCCCAAGGGGTCGGACTCCCTTGGGGGTCGGCCACCTGCCTTGAAGATAGACGCCGTCACCTTTGACCGTGCTCCGTTGTCACGACGACCGTCGCTCGCGGCCGCACTCCGCCGTAGTCGCGACGACCGTTGCTCTCGGCCGTGCTCCTTCGTCGCGATGACCGTCGCTCGTAGTCTCGATGACCGTCACTTGTGGCCGCTCTGTCGCCATGACAACCGTCGCTCACGGTCGCGCGCCATCCACGCAACGACCCTTGTTGCTCGGACATCACTCTGCGACCCTCGTCGCCCGCACTCAACCGCGCCCATGCGCCACAATCATGTTATATGCTTACGGGATAGGCGACTCCTCCAGGACACTATCTCCGCCAGGGTGCCTGCGTGACTGGCCTACGTGCTCTGGCACTGGGGGCTCGCGTCGGCACCCCTAAGGACTATGACCCCCGGGTCACTCCGAGATGGGAGCAGGTCTTCGGAAGGGCATCTTGCCTAGTCCACCTGGCAGCTGGGCGTCGGGTCTTCCCCACCGCTGCCAGGCCTGTGGGATTCAGTAAGGGCTTGGACTGGAGGCTGGGGCAACGGGCTACTCTGACCATGCTACCGCGGCATGATCAGTCTCCTCAGACAGGCAGAGAGATGTCGCAAGGGCAGGGCAGCACGAACTTAGGGACCGGCAGTCCAACGGAGGATCAGTGCTTTGGCCCCCTGGCGACGTGTCGTTCCCAGGGGGTGACACATGTCAACTTATGACACATGCACATTTTTGCCTATAAATAGTGGACTTTGGAGCCTTTTCAAAGATCTTCTTTTGCTCATTTGGACTCTTCACTTTCTCTCTCTAAAAAGACATTCTCTCTGGAATTCTAGTGAGAGAAATACACTTGGACTCCCGTCTTCGGACCCTTGACGCTGCACCCGCCTCGCGACCGTAGACCGTCAGTCCTGTTTGTCGTCTCCCTGCCTGCGCAGCGCTGCCAGCCCTCACGACCTGTCTGGGGAGCCTTGCCCTCGGCCCTTACGCCGTCCTTGCTGTCTCCCGCGTTGCCTACCTGGAAGCTGACTCAGACCGCATCCTTTGTGGCACCTCCACGTAGCATCGAACCATTTTCCGCATCATCAGGACTCATGTTCCTTCATCGTGAAGGCCTCATACTGCTGGACTAACATGTTAATCTTAGTCTCCTTTACCTGATTTGTACCTTTGTGAGTAATCTGCAGCAGTCTCCATATTTGTTTAGTTGTCTCACATACTGAGACTCGATACTCATTCATATCAAGGCCACAGCTGATAATGTTCTTTGCTTTGTTGTCCAGAGATAAGAGCTGTGCCTCATGAGCATCCATTTCAAGAATTCCTTTGGGAACCTTGGGTTCATCTGGTCCATCCTTTAGTGGATTAATAGGACCATTCTCTACAGCGTACCATACATGAGTATCCTGCCTCAGAAAATTCCTCATCCGATTTTTCCAGTAGCTATAATTGTCGCTCTTCAACAAAGGTGGTTTAGTGATTGCTGAACCTTCTTCCATAATGAGATCTTAGCTCTTGACGGTTAAGTCAGAAAGAAAATACTAGAGCACACAGCTCTGATACCACTTGTAGGTCCCTAAACACACCTAAGGGGGATGGATAAGTGTTTACAACTTTGAGCAAAAATTTAAAGCTAAATTTATAAAGTAATAAACAGAAAAAATAAAATATAAATCGACACAGAGATTTATACTGGTTCGGCCCCACCAGCCTACGTCCAGTCCCCGAGCGCTCCACACAAGGGATACCTACTCGAGCTTTTCACTAACCAGCTCGCTTCGGATGCTAGCTCAAATGGCAGTACAGATTCCGAAACCATTAAAGGTTTCCAAGGATTACAAGTGAAAATAAGATTTACAATTGAGATACAACAACACACTCCTTTACGTGTAGATATTACAATGAACAACAAGGCTAAGCTTTCTTAAGTGGGAAGATCTATAATCTTTCAAGAACTAAACCAAGAAGCTTGCTTCTTACTTTCTCAAATTATGAACTCACTCAATGAATAATAGATGAAAGTGTGAATTAAGATGACAGAGTATTTTTTAGAAGTGAGAGATTTTTCAGATAGATAATCAGATTGGCAATAAATGCTCTCAAAGTCCCTTTTATACTAAAAGAGAAAAATACCATTAAAAAGGGATGACACAAAGTTTGATTCGAATGAAAATTTAAGTTGATTCGAATGTAAAACATCTATGAAGAATTTGGTCAAATGAATCTGAGATTCATTCGAATGAAATAGACAGAGCTGAAAGATGTTGAAGCCATTGAAGAATTCATTCGAATGAAAACTACTTTTCATTGGAATGAAAACTTTGGCTTCGACCGAAAATCTTTGCTACGACCGAATTTTTTTTTTAAAACTTGACAAGAAGAACCTGAAGGATCAATTCGAATGAAAACATATTTTCCTTCGAATGAAAACTCATTTTGAGAAAAACTTCTTGGTTTGTTCCTTGATTTTTCTGGAAGATCTTTAAGAAAGACTTAAAAAAAATTACAGTAACGATAAAAATACTCTAAGTCCAGTTTTGAATCTTCGTCCAAGTCCAAATAATGTTCCTTGTATTTGTTGGAGTATAATAGATTATGATTGAACTTGAAATAAAACTTAATAACAGTATTAGATTAATGTTAGAGAAAGTAATTTTGGAATCATCAAAATCAGCCAAGTCAACAGGACATTCGATTCCGGTTTTCATGGATTAGTGGTTGCCTTCTGTTTTGACTATGGACCTACAGTGTTATCGTACTAATGCAAATAACCACTGGCTAGCTAATTTCTGATTTGTTCCTTTCTAGTACCTATCAATGGGATTTTGGGGTTTCCCTTCAAACATTTCCACTAAATATTGTCTCTTAGATCTTAAACCTACATCTTTTAGCTTCGAACTTGTTCGATAATTTCTTTTTCTCCTTTGTCAAAGGCAATGCTTTTTTGGTTGCCTTAGTACATTGCTTTTTGACTTTTCAAGCTGTCGTAACTTGTAATTAGGTCTCCTTTATACCCTTCGTGCTATGGAAAAAATTTTGGAAGCTCCCTTGATGCCAAGGAAGTAGGTTCGTACCTACGTGGAGGTGCCACAAACGACGCAGTCTGAGTCAGCTACCAGTTGTAAAAAGTGAGATGTAGTGAGGGTGGAGTAAGGGTAGAGAGCAAGGCTTCCCAGACAGGCTGTACGGAGTGGCAGTACTGCGGAGACGAATAGGGCTAACAGTCGACAGTCCAAGCTTGGGTTCGAGTCAGGGTCCAATGTCATGGTCGATGTTGTGTCCAATGTCACAATCCAATTGTGTTTCTCTCTCTAGAATTCAAGAGATATTGATTCTAAAGTGAGAAAGTGCTATGTCCTAAATGAGATAAATTCTTCCAAAATGAATTCTGAAGTCCACTATTTATAGGCAAAAGTATGCATCTGTCATCAATTGCCACATGTCATCCCGGGAGTGACATGTCACTAGGGGGTCCATAAATACAGATGATCCTTGGGATGGTCGATTTTCATATCCATACTAGCTATCCCTCACAACGTCGTTATACCTGTCTAGGAAGACTGACCACGTTACCCTAGCCATCGGTCCAAGCCGTTACTAAATCCCAAAGGGGTGCGTCCAAAGACGCAGAGAGAACCTGACAGCAGTGAGGGAAGGTCCTCGTGCCCAACTTCCAGGCGGACTAGGTGCGAACCCTTCCAAAGACCTGCTCCCGTCTCGAAGTTACCCATGGGTCATCGTCTTAGGGGTGCCAACTGTCACGACCCGAACCCACGGGCAGGCCCGCGAGCTAGGCACGTGACCGGCCGCAGAATCAATGGGCTCCAACCAAGGGCTCTGCCAGGCCTTACTCGCTAAAATCCAATAAATGCTGCAGCGGAAATTAAAATTTTTACAAACTTTAATTACATTTTCATATTTCTATTTGAATACAATACTTATGCTAAAACTCATTATAACTCTAATTTATCAACAGCTAAAGCTAAACCAACAACCTAAATATTCAGCGAATCATTCCATACAGTGTCTGAAGTTCCGCACCAAATTGTCTCTTCCTATGCTCCTCACCATCACCTTACTTTCAACCTGAAATGATAAGTAAGGGATGAGCTTCCACGTGCTCAGTAAGTAACCAATGATTCAACTAGGTGGACCATAGCATGTCAGAAAATAACTCACTTTATATTGTAGCATCATTAAGATATCTAAAAGTCATAGACTTGATAATCATCGGGTAAAAACAAAACAGAGTACATGAAACAAAAAAAAAACTGAAGTATAAAATGATTATCGCAAAACTCATAACAACCAGTTCGATTCCAACATTAGCTCAAACGATATGCTGCGGTCAGCGTACGAGCCCCCCTGACTAGGGCCCGAAATCCCTCCTACACTCGGGATAAAATAATCATGTGGACGCAAGGGCGCACCACCAGCCACAGTATTGTGCATCAACGTACAAGCCCCATTAATCAGGGCCTGAAATCCAACTTCCCCCGTGGATATGGGGCACAACAATCGAATAAACAAAAAGACAACCTTTTGCTCATCGTAAACACAACCACTTTCGATAGCTTTCAACATGTTCAATATTCGCAAATAAGTCAAATGCCAAAATATTTGAAATCTGAGTTTCTTTGCATTCTCTAAGCAAACTGTCAGTTACATGCTGGTCCGGTTTTTTTAACGAGAAATAAACCATTAAAACTTCGTTTGGCAAATCAAGTCAGAGCAATTAAACATAAATAAAAAAAAGAAACGTCAATGATGATAAACGTCACTTTTTAACAGTAGATAAGCATGCACATTTTATGTAAAAGCACTAGTTGAATCGAGGGTCACTTACCTGTCGCTGACACATTTCCTCGATCCAAAATTTAGCCCGATGATCAGTTGTTACCTTTGACTAATAAAATCATTAATGCCATTCCTTTCATCTCCATAGCCCCGACTTCATTGTAACCGAAGGGTATCATTGATGAAAATGCAGAATTCCTGTCGGATATTTTCTCAAACAACTCAGACGCCGCATTCAACCGTAACCACACCTGCACAATATACACACTTGCCTAAGCGCATGCAACATGTACACCTACCGGTGCGCGCACACAAACCACCTAGATACCACAATCACACAGTCACACACATTCCACCAGCTATTCCATCCCAGTATAATTGCCACACCCATAAACTATTTGACCAAGAGGTTCCCTCATCTATCAACAAGGTCTTAAGTTTTATCACCCGCCGCCATATACACCCCACTACGGTTACCCCAGTCCAGTCACCTAGAGCACCACTGTTAAACCATAACCGTTAACTACAACAATATCAAACTCGTTCCGTCAAACCCCCGTTTCATAGTCAATACTATCAAAACCCAACATATCAGCAACTAGCTTCCACAACCAATCTACCACTAAGATGCCACCTTCCAACAACCCACAACCATTTGACCACCATGATTGTTACTATTCTACACACAAGTCAATTTCACACTACACCAATATACACATCCAACACGCAGCATCATGCATACACGATATCTCCATACACATCCTGTTACACACCATCGACCAACAACAATCACACCTACAAACATGCCCAAATACATGCACCGTACACCCACTGTTGTACACACACAAACCCACCTCATTTATTTTATTTCATCCACTGCCAACACTCTCGCTAAATCACCACCACTGCACAGTCATCAAAATCACAACATCACCATCAACCCCGTTTCACAGTGAATCTCATACAACCAATTCTATGCCAGTCATGGACTCCCTGACGGCGACAGAAATCAAGCTACTGTTTACGGTGATGGCAGCGGTGCCTTGTTCACGGCGCGGTGGTCGCGGAGATGTTGTTCAGTGGTGTTCGGTGTAGGTGCGGCCTGAGTTAATCACTGGTGGTTGCGAACTCCGGCGGTGGTGGATGCAGATCGGCGACTGCCTTTTGTCGATTGGAATTGTCGCTGACCGGTGGTCAAGCCGTGCACTGGTGGCAACGGCGCGGTGGTTTCGGCAGTGTAGAGAGATCTATGGCGGCAACTGGTGAAGGCGTTGGGTGGTGTTCGGTGGAGGCGCTGGCCGGAGTTATGTAGCCGGTAGCCACTATTGCACGGTGACAGTGAGCAGTGGATTGGCGACGGCGGCCGTTGGATCAAGGAACCCGGTGGTGGGTGGACTCCGGCGCTGTCCCCGGTGGCCCTTGGCGTCACCGTCGCCGTCGCAGGTGGTCATGGCTGTAACCAAAAATAGGGAAGAGGTTGATCGGAGATCGCGATCTCACGGCGGCTTGGCGATGTCAGTGACGCGATGGTTGCGGCATGGCGGTGGCGGAGGCGTTGGATGGTGCTTCTGTGAAGGGGCGTGGCCGGAGTTGTCGCCGGTGGCTGCGTGTGTGGCCGAAGTAGCGCCGGCGTTGCAGTCCCATTAGGGACGGCACCCCTATCTTCTTTCTTTCCTCATTTTCTTCTCTCCTTTTTACATTTAACCCAAATTTTTATTTATTTATTTATTTTATTTTATTGTTGTTTCCCTTTTTTGTTTTCTGCTCTTTAATATGTAAAATTATCTAATGCGAGACCATATAATGTTATAGCGGCACAATTTCGTCAGTTTTAAATTGCAAACCACTCACTTCCATGAATTTTTCTATTGTACAAACTTCATCATTTATAGCTTATCGTATTATTAAAATATATTACTAGATGCAACAAATAATATTGCTCACAATAATTAACGCTAAAGATCAAATTTATACATGCACGTAAGGTCTTCACTAACAGTCTAATTTCGTCTTACTTACCATAATTGTCGCTAAGTAATAATAACCTCGTAAACCTAGGTTTGGGGCATCACACCAACGACCAACAGTAATGTGAGCACTACGTGGTCACAGCTCAAGCGTGCCTAGTGTCGTGCAAGTCACCCCAGGCAGAGATAGCTTCTGTGGTAGCGAGCCTATCCCGCTGCGAAGGGTCCTTATGCCGAAGCACTACGAGCGAGCCCCTCAGAATGCTACACAATCTAGAGAGTGGGTCGAAGCATGTTCCACGTCCATGGCAGAAGCGCATGGTGTGGTGAACAGGTGTGCGCGCCGACGATCACCGGCAACGTGAGTGAGACGTAGTCACAGCTCAAGCGTGCCTAGCATCATGTGAGCCATCCCAGGTGGAAATAACTTATGTTGTAGTGAGCCTATCCCACTATGAAGGTTTCTCATGCTGGAGCACTACGAACGAAGCCCCTCGAAATACTTCACACTCGGAGAGTGAGTTGAAGCATGTTCCACATCCATGGGGGCGCATGGTGTGGTGAATGAGCATGGTGCCTGGGGGCATGTGACATGATTGTGGTGCACGGGCGCGGTGCCAACGGCACTAGACATGGTTGTGGCACATGGGCGCTGTGCCAATGACACGAGACATGATTGTGGCGCATAGGTGCGGGTGACTTTCGTCGCGATGACGGCACACGGGCGTGCGTCGGAAGTCCCAGAGGTAGGTGTGAGCCTAATATGAATGTTGCACAAGAATGGGGAATGCAATCTTTGATAATGATGAAGTTGGAAGTGGGAGTACGCGGTTGTCGGTGAAGGACATCCCGGAGATGGCTCGCAACTGCAGGTGATGGGCGTTGCGGAGGTGACGCGCGATCGCGGGCAATGGTGCATGGCCGCAGGCAAAGGGTTGAGCATCGCGGGCGATATAGCTTTTGGCGATATAGGAACGGGGTCGACCCCTTGAAGGGGAAGATGGCCAACCCCCCTCCCCCCAAAAAGGAAGGTCCTTTCCCCCCTCTCCCCCCCTGGGGGGGGGGGGAAGTGGCCGACCCCTTGAAGGGGAAGGCGGCTGACCCCCCCAAGGGCGAAGGCAGCCGACCCCTTGAGGGGGGAAGGCACCGACCCCTTGAAGGGGAAGACGGCCAACCCCCCAAGTGGGAAGGCAGCTGACCCTAAAGGGGAAGGCAGCCGACTCCTAAAAGTGGGGAGGCACGCCAATTTTGCCGATCTGCTCGTTCGCGTAAGTGGGAAGGCAGCTGACCCTCCCAACCACCTCAGTCCGTGCTTGGTTCCTGAATTGGCTAGCTAAGCCACTTTTCCAGAATGCCGATAACTTAATCAACATTGTCACTATTGTTGTGGTCCTGTAGTCCATTTGGCTTGGACGAAATGCCTTAATTTTCAAGCAATCTGAATTTTCAGCTTCCCAAATCATGATTCAGAGTCGTATTCTCTTGGCTTGGGTTATATGATAGTTTTTTTTCCAGCATCACCTTAGCAAAGCTCGGGCCGTACATAAAAGTTCTACCGAAAGTACTATCAGTTTTCTTCATTTTTGCCCCCTCTTCACCCCATCTTCTCTCTCAATTCATGTTCATGTATGATTGGTTGAATGACAATCTGAATCCGCTTTGTTCCTCCGGTTTTCTGTGCTATTGTTGTACTGGGCTCACCTACTGATCAGAGGTTTGGTTTGGAGATGGTGCTCTTAAATCACGACTGAATATTGTTCGGGGCATTAGCTGCAGCCTTTGATTGCTCTACGGAAGAGTGTATCAATTTTTTCCCTTACTGGTATGCTCTAGATTCAATGTGTGCTCTTCACCATTTACATGTTACCATTTTCCTCCCTCATCCTGAATTCCTTTTGCAGATGGTTTCTCAGGATCACAGTAGCTTGGAGTAGGCAGCTTTTTTGTGTACAGTTACTTCACATTGCATGTCTCTGCATTCGCTGCATCTCGTCCAAAGGAATGAGACATTGATGTCTCTTGCTTCAGCATTGGAACCTTTTGTTCACCGATCCAGTTATAGCGGTCTTCAGGTTTGGAGTGACATATTTCCGCTTGGGAATTTGCTTTCTTGATTCGGTTTTTGCCTGCCTATTCTCTCTTTTGGTGTTTTTGGGAATGTTTGGTTATAGTTGTTTACCTACTTGGGCCGGGATGTCGCCCAATTTTTCGGGCTGTACATTCTGCTCCTTTTGATGATATATATTTCTGCTATCTTATAAAATAAAAAAAAGCATGGTCAGAGTTGACCACTATGAAAAACAATTTAAAGTAAAGCGGTCCATAGTGATAAGACGTGGAATTTTTTTCTCAGGTGCTAAATGCGATTAAAGTGGCAGAGATTACTCGAACTTTCAGCCAGAGGATCTAAGTAAATCTATAAGGTAGAGACATACAGCACACTTAAAACAAGCCTCCAACTCAACTTGATCGTATCCAAACTTCTTGTGTTTCTCCCACCTTTGTACACTTAAAATATCGATTCTTCAGCACTTCGGTTTCACTATCAGTCTCGTTGTTATGTCTGATTATCGTCTTCGCCGTGAAGAATCTTCATCTGGGGTGTTCTTTAATTGCATAGAAAAAGTTGATTTCCAAAGGGAAAGGGTAAGTTTTTCATGATTGGGTTTGGGGTCAGTTTCTGCTTGTAGGTTATTAAAATTTATGGGGGAAAAGGTGAATCTTTGACAAATTTATGCTGGTCCAATCTACAGGTGATGCTGTGTAACCGGTGCTGCTTTGCATATATTCTATAATTGGGTACTTGAATAAGGAAGGGTGTTAGTGCTTCTCCGCATATATTCTTGAATATGGTCAGTGAGGGAAATGGGAAGCAGGGTATCTGAAAGACAGGACAGTGTTCGGTAAGAATTCGGATTTCAACAAGCAGTCCCTTTCTGGTGGTTTTTGGCTGCACTTCGTTTAGGTTTTGAGGAGTAAGCATCATGGATGATGGGGAGGTAGAGCTTTCGGACCAATTTTTGCTTCCGAATCCCAATTCGTCAACCTGTGTTCAGGTATCGATTTCGATGGATTCTGACATCGACGAGTTGTTGAAGAATGTCCGAACGTGTACCCACACGCATACTTGCAACCCTCCGGGCCCTGAGGCCGCACATACACACACATGCTTCCACACCCACACCCAAGTCTTACCATCTGAAAAGGATGATGTCTCTGAAGAACAAGAAAACCGCGCGTCAAAGAAACCTCGAAGGCCTTTGGGAAACAGAGAAGCAGTTCGCAAGTACAGAGAAAAGAAGAAGGCGCACACAGCGTACTTGGAAGAGGAAGTTAACAAATTGCGTGTTGCAAACCAGCAATTGATTAGGAAATTACAAGGGCAGGCTGTTCTTGAAGCAGAGGTTGTGAGGCTTAGACGTCTTTTGATGGATCTTCGAGGAAAGATCGATGACGAATTGGGCGTTTTCCGTTTACAGAAAGGGTGTAACAGAGTTACTCTTTTAAAGGCAGATGATTGTGGTTTGCAGTCTAATGCTGCTGGGACGATGGGTGCAAGTTGTCTGAATAACATGCCTTGCTTCCTTCCTATCGAGGATATGCCACTGCAGGGTATTAGCATCGATGATAACGGGGAGAAGGCGGCGGCTGCTTGGGGAGGACAGTGCCAACCTGCAATAGCTAATTGTCAAGCTTACACAAGTGATATTGTGAGCGCAGAAAGATGTGCCATGGACTCGGTGGAAAAGCTGGTGGCATCGGCAGCTCAAGCAGAGTGAAGGCAGATATCAATCTCAAGTTTATAAAATCCTTAGATTTTGCTGCACCAAGACTTGTGAAACTGTCTTTGCATCATGCATATGGCGAAGACTAGTAACAACGGCTACTACAAGGGCTTTTATATGTAATGTACAGTATGTGGTGGGATGTATTAGTTGACATGGGCTAAAAATACATATATGTCTTATACGCAAAAGATTTTGCATGCAAGGAAATAGATTTATCAATAACATAGAAACAGGTGTAATTCTATCCTCAGTAATCTGTGTGCCGTACTGCCGTGTCCGAATTTGTTCTCATTAGCCTTTCAGGTCATTTTATGCTCAGTAATCAGCATGCATGATACCACAATGTTGGTGCTGTATAACTGGTACTGTTGCTGCTAAAAATATGTTCCGCTTACGTTACGGAACCCGAGCCTGGACCGATAACTTGCAAACGCAGTGTATATGTATATGTGTGTGTGTAGTTGTCCCATATTTGGGGGTAGACCCCTTTATATAACTGTAAGAGAAGACTCCTAGTACGACTAGGCCGTGAGCCAGATGTGTTAGGATCCTTGAGGATCACGTCACAATCTCTGAGGATTCTTTTAGAATCCTGATAAGATAATCATCAGTCTCCCAGTTTGACTGGGATTGCTGGGTGTCCCCCAATTATTGAGAGTTATATTTGAGTTATATCATAAGCCCCTCATTTCTTTAGACAAAATATTTGGCTGAGAAAGTTTATACCTGGTGTTTTGAGACACACGTCAGATTTGTTAGGGATTCTCCATCCGCTTGTAGGGTTAATAATATTTCTCTACTTCATGTGCTCGGACCTAAGCTCTTGGGAGCTTAAACGATAGAACATTGCCCATGTAACGTGCTAGAACCTTAGCTCTTGAGAGCTAAGTCTTAGAATCTTACCCGAGCAGGCTATTCGGAATCATCTTTCGGAAGACGAATCATGGGGTCTCGAGATCCTTTAAAGGCTGTGCCTCATAGCAGCCTCTCTAGAGAGAGGACGCAGAGCTATGTATACAAGTTGTTGCATGTGCTAAATGTTTGAATGTCCCCTGGGAGTCACCTCTGCTTTGAAGGGTGTATGAATGTCCCCTTGAGGGTCACCTCTCCTTTGAAGGGTGTTTACATGTCCCCTTGAGGGGTCAACTCACCTTTGGACGGTGTTTGAATGTCTCATTGAGGGCTCACCTCTCCTTTGGAGGGCGTTCATTTTGTGCAAGTATGTGTTCTTTAGCTTGAGCTGACCACATCGTGCTTGCATTTTACTTTGACGTGAACTCTTATCATCAGTTAAGAGCTGGAAAAGAAGCCTCGCACTTACGCTTGGCTGCGTTTTGAATTGACAAAGAATGGTGGGGGATGAAGTCCCACATAGTGCTTTGTCGTTTCACGGATTAGAACTGTAGCTAAACCGTTCGAAAAGAACTCGAGCTCTATCCTGTCACCCTTGGGGGTGTTCGTTCCTTGAGGGACTGATGTGGACCATAGAGGTCTGGTAATCGCCCTTGGGAGTTTGACAGAACTTAGAGTTCTCATCATACGCGCCCTCTGCGCCTTTCGGGGGTTTGACGGAACTTAGGGTTCTCGTCGTACGTGCCCTTGGGGGTTTGATGGAACTTAACGTTCTCATCATACGAGCCCTCGGGGGTAGATGGAGTGCAAAGCTCATGAAAATACCCTCGGGGGATGAAACTTAAAGTTCTCATCATACGCGCCCTCGGGGGTTTGACGGAACTTAGAGTTCTCGTCATAAAAATACCCTCATCATATGCGCCCTCGGTGGCAAATGGAGCGCGGAGCTCATAAAAATACCCTTAGGTGTTTCGGTCAAAGCAACAAGTGCTTGTTGTCTCGACGCTAAATAAGAAGTCGCAAGACATTGAGCCCGTAATATGGCCGCTGCTATGAAGCCCCCCTGTCTGAAAGAACACAGGGCATTAGGCCCATAAAATTGCTGATATCATAAGATATGAAGCTTCCCTGCCTTTGAAAAGGCATGGATATACAATTATGGCTTTTCAGCCTATATGCAGGGCACATAAGAACTATAGGAACAATATAGAAAACTATAATCCGCCTGCTTGATTGGAAGAGCATATAAAGCTAGAGGACATGGAGTCCGTCTGAGTAAGATATCATAGGCATATTAGCGATGCCATCAGCAGAGGTTAGCGATGTGCTTCGATTTTCTAGATGCGCTGAGAGGATGTGTCCTTCCATTATTGTTGAACTAGCTTCTCAACGAGCAGCGATGTGAATACATAATAGATAGAGGCCATTGTATGACCATGAGACTATATAATGTCGAGACGACAGGATGATGCAGCAAAAACCCTAAACGTGACTTCAAGTCGTAGGGTGCTGTTAATTTGTTCCTTACTTATGAAGTGGTGTTCCCAACCTATTCTGGTCGTACCTAAGGGCCCAATAAGGGTCCCATTTCACGCGAACACGTCAACGGATTCGACAGTCAATTCTTCAAAGCTTCGAACCGGTCAAAGTGCGGGCGCCTAAGTCCATGCATTCTTTGCTTCACATGCCTCACACGCGACTTAGTCATCAATTATTTTACATCAACATCACTCACGGTAGCACGTTGGTCACACCAAAACCACCCGAGAACTTTTTCACCAAAAACATCGACCGACGGCGCAACCGGGGCAACGGGGTCAAGGGGCAAAGGCCTTGGCCAACCCCATGGGGTTGGCCTTGACCTCACCTAAGGCCATGGGGTTGGCCTCGGCCTCATCCAAGGCCATGGGGTCGGCCTCGGCCTCCCATGGGAGGTTGGCTTTGGCCTTCCCCCCCCGGTTCTTCACTTTTCGCACAAGGTCCTTTTTCGCGCTTTGTTCGCTTTGTACGCTTTGTATATGACTTTAGCACCTTGTTCGTCACATGGGTATGATTCATGTCGACACGATCGTCGCAATGCAACTTTCGGATTTGTCATTGCTCATCAAAACACCTACCGTCGGCGCTCCTAAATTTCACCGAAAGGGGGAGTGGCCTTAGCCTCCCTCCATGGGAGTTGGCCATTGGCTTTGGCCACCCCTTAGGGTCGGCCTCGGCCTCACCAAGGGGTCGGCCTTAGCCTCCCTAGGGGTGGTGGCCTTGGCCTTCCCCCAATCTTTGGCCCATGGCCTCCGTTCCCGCGTGCACTTGTCTTCTCAAGTCTTTGCACCTCCGCGATGTTAGCAAACGTTCGTACATCAACCTCGCGACGTCCGTCATGCATCAACCTCGCGACGTCCGTCGTCCATCAACCTCGTGACTTCCGTCATGCATCAACCTCGCGACGTACGTCGTCCATCAACCTCACGACGTCGGTCGTCCATCAACCTCGTGACGTCCGTCGTCCATCAACCTCGCGATGTCCGTCGTCCGACGACCGCATACCATCACTTCCAACTTTGACATTACTACATGTTGTATTCATCACCTTGTTATGACAGGTACACTTAGCTCAAATCCCATCTTTGGGATACCCGACGCGTGCCCGTGTGCCACCTCCGCGACGTTCGTCGCCTCGCCCGTGCACCATTCTCATGATGCGTGCCCCCGACACCAAGTATTGTCTCAGCGACGTTCGTTGCCACGCCCGTGTGCCATTTCCATCACACATGCCCCCGGCACCTTACTAACTCCGCCGTTCCCACGCGCCGCACCACTAACACAGTCGTGCCCCTTGGCTCTCTGTCACACTTCCATGCTCCTTGCATTGGTCTATCCTTTCACCACACCATGCGCACCTTGCCTTGGTCGTGGAACATGCTTTGACCCACTCTCCGGAGTGTGGAACATCATGCGGGGATAGGCGACTCCTCCGGGACACTATCCCCGACAGGGAGCTCTTCAACTCCCCTTCGGCCAGGTAGACGGCTCCTCTGGGATACTACCTCGGCCAGTCGGGTAGACGGCTCCTTCGGGATGCTACCTTGACGCTCTCCGAGTGCTCCGGCACAAGGACTTACCGCGGGGATAGGCGACTCCTCCGGGACACTATCTCTATCAGGGAGCTGTTCAACTCCCCTTTCACCAGGTAGACGGCTCCTCCAGGATGCTACCTCGGCCAGTCGGGTAGACGGCTCCTCCGGGATGCTACCTTGACTCGCTCCAAGTGCTCCGGCACAAGGACTCACCGCGGGGATAGGTGACTCCTCCGGGACGCTATCTTCGTCAGGGAGCTCTTCAACTCCCCTTTCGCCAGGTAGACGGCTCCTCCGGGATGCTACCTCGGCCTATGGAATAGGCGACTCCTCCGGGACACTATCTCCGTCAGGGAGCTCTTCAACTCCCCTTCCGTCAGGTAGACGGCTCCTCTAGGATGCTACCTGGCCCGTCAGGTAGCGGCTCCTCCGAGATGTTACTTTGACGCGCTCTGAGTGCTCTGGCACAAGGACTCACCCGCGGGATAGGCGACTCCTCCGGGACACTATCTCCGCCAAGGTGTCTTCGTGACTGGCCTACATGCTCCTGCACTGGGGGCCCGCGTCGGCACCCCTATGGACTATGACCCCCGGGTCACTCCGAGATGGGAGCAGGTCTTCGGAGGGCATCGCCCCTAATCTGCTTGGCAGTTGGGTGTCGGGTCTTCCCCACCACTGCCAGGCCTGTGGGACACTGCAAGGGCTTGGATTAGAGGCTAGATCAAGGGGTTTCTCTGGCCACACCGACGTTGTGGGAGCCAGTCTTTCCAAACAGATAGAGCGACGCTATACAGGGCAGACCGAGTGAATATGCGATTTGACAGTCCGTGGAGCACCGGCAGCTGTGGACCCCTCGGTGATGTGTCACTCCCGGGGAGCACCACGTGTCGCGTGATAACATCATCATCTCAACCTCTATAAATAGAGGTCTTGAGAATTCATTTGAAGGAGGGACATTTTTAGAATACTTTCACTTTCTCACTCTAGAATCCTAGAGAGAGAAACATACAGGACCCTGACTCTGGACCTAAGTATCGGATTGTGACTGTCGCCGTGTATTCACCCTGCGCCATCGCCCTCGCAGCACTGCCATCCTCAAGCTCTATCTGGGAAGCCCTTGGGGTTTAGACATAGCGGCCCCATTAGGGTTTTGCCGATTAAATGACAGTGTGCTGCACTACGTGTCGCAGGTGAGCTTGGTCATATATAGCAGTTGGATGCCCCGACTTGTGACGTGCTTGCTCTAATAGACGCAATTGCATAATGCCAGACCATAAATTACATAGGTCTACGTTAAAGAAGCACACATGAAGAAACCTTTAGGGAGGCTTGCTAATGCCTTCAAGTGTAGCCGTTTTATTTTTAGCGACAAATATGAGTGGCCTAAATTGAATAAATAAGACTCTATGGGTATAGAATATATATTTTTGGGGTAAAAACATAATTTGCTCATAAAATGAAAGAAGTGACTTGATGCCAGAGCTCTTCTTCACTAAAGGGAGCAGTCGTTGCGTTGCCGGAGCGCCACCGCCATTGGAGCTACTATCGGCAGTCAGCGGTAGATCTGGCCGCTTCTCTTTCAGGACATCAATTGATGACAAGGCCTTTTACTCGGTGATCACCATGGTGAAAACTCGCATGTTCGGTGAAGGCGGTGAGGCTGATAGTGGGCCATAGCTATGGCGACAGATCGCTGCTTGATGGCGATGGTTGTACTTGCTCCGGTGGCTTCAGGCAGCGGTGACCGTTTAGGGTGCCGCGACTCCAGTGGCGATGTGGTGCATATCTTCGACAGGTTAGTGGTGGTCGGCGTTGTCGATCCTGAACTGTAGGTGGCGTGTGCATGGCCGAAGAGGAGATCTTGCGATTGGCTCTAGACCAAAGGCGGCGCGGCACTCGGATCTAAACAAATGGGTGGCTTCCAAATTTTGCGACGGCATTGCAGTGAGGGGTCACCATGACAGGGAGACGGCGATGGTGCTTTTCCCATGGCCGCTGTGGTGCAGATCTGGATCAAGGGTGGCCGAGGTGTGCCATTATCGTCTTTTGGCATCTTTCCCCTTGCCCGCGACGGAGACGATGGCACCCTTTGGCAGCTCAATTCTGGCGATTGTGCCGATTGGCGCTTACGGTGGCAGCAACGATGTCGGCTGGTGTGGCAGTCGCTTTGAGGTGTCACTACTGCCATCATAGTGGACGGCGCGATGAGACCGCGACGGTACAGCACTAGTGCATAGCGGCGGCAATCTCTCTTCTTTTTTCTTCCTTTTTTTTTGGGTTGTTGTATTTGCTCTGGCAACTTCACGCCGGCGATTTGTGAAGCCAGAGATCGCAGTGGTTGCACCGGTGAGAATCTTGGTTGAGGTGGTTGCGTCGGTAGTTGCGGCGATGATGGGGTGACTCCGATGGATGAATCTTTGTTGATTTTTGTTTGCGATTGGATTGGAGATTTGCAGTGGTGATGGGTTGCTTGGCGGTTGAGTGCAAGGCATCCCACCGTCGGACTGTTTGTTGATAACAGCTTGATTGCGGCAGTGCAACTTACTGTCGCGGCTGGCTTTGGTGGTCTTCGAACCGCCCTGTATTTTTCCTCTTGGTTTTACATTGACGACGAGATGAACGTTTGACGACAGTAGGGCCGTCGGTGGCTGGCTGCGGACGGCAGCTTGCTCTATCCCAAAGTATTTTTTTTTCTTGATTGCGATGACAATTGAATCTGACACCCGCAGTGGCGATGATTCTGTAGCAATTTTGACAAGTAGCCGCTAACAATTCGCGGTACTACCTGTAAGGTTTCTTGATGTCAAATGGCTAGGCAGGTAGGTCCCACGGATGGCGTCAATCTGTTATTGCTAAAAATATGCTCCGCTTACGTTGCTGAACCCGAGCCTGGACCGATAACCTATAAGACAGAAAATGAGTGACCGCAGGGTGGGGTTCCCAGCGGGGAACTCTCCGATGCATAACTCAGAGCGCAGTTACAAGATCGTAACTCTGAAAAAGCAGTATAACACAATGTACATGTGTAGTTGTCCCATACCTGGGGGTAGACCCCTTTATATAGCTGTAGGAGAAGACTCCTAGTAGGACTAAGTCGTGAACCAGATGTGTTAGGATCGCGTTACGATCCTTGAGGATCACGTCACAATCTCTGAGGACTCTTTTAGAATCCTGATACGATAATCATCAGTCTCCCAGTTTGACTAAAATTGCCAAGTGTCCCTCAATTATTGAGAGTTATATTTGAGTTATATCAAGTACTATATATGTTCTTCCAACAGGCAATTAAGTACAGTCCAGAGAGAGAGAGAGAGAATATGGGTGAGTGATGTTTATTTAGTTCAACAAGTATAAAGCTGTTGCAAGTTGCAAGAAACGTTCATAATATGCGAGTAAGGGTCCAGTCACTAATATTAAACATGTATGTTTCGGAATTTAACTTTGACAACAAAGGGCCTGGTTAGCCTAGCTACCTCTTCCAAAGGGAAAATGTTTGGCAACAAACCATGTTGTTGCTTTTGACAACGAAATGTCCTAAAAAGGTTCTCTGTGTCAATTTCTGATGGCATATAGTAAGAAAGGATTTACACCACAACAATCCAAACTTTTAATAAGTGAATACATGCCCCCTCCTTTTGTGGACCCCCTTCTCAAATTTCGGTGCCACCACAAGGGGGAGATGGGGGCTGTGGACTTGGGTTGCAATGGCTGTGGGCGATGGCGTTGGTGATGGATCTTGGTCTTGGTGGCGTGGAGGTGACGCATCTGGTGGCCGTCACACTTATGTCATGATTTTTTTGAGTGCACGTGTGTCTGTGCATGCATGCTGTTGCATGAAGGAAGACAGAATGGCGATGGGCTGCGCTGGTGGTGAATGTCGATGGTTGGTTGTGTGGTGAAGGTGGTCGGCTGCGGTTTGTTCTTTGGTGAAGTTCACTGTGGTGGTGGCCAACGGTGGCATGTAGAGATGAAGGTGAGGGGTCAAAATCGCAACAACAGGATTTGTTGCCAACATCGGGATTTGTTCCAAAAGGATGTTTCACCCTTTCTAAGTTCTCTTTCGGAAACAACTTTGGTACTAGCAAAATTTTGCTTCTTCAGGAAATAATCAAATTTTTTAATAGGTGGAAGATGGTTGTAAATTTCAAAAGAATTCTATAGTTACAATATTATGGTTCTGACCTTTCTTTGTTTTTTATTTTTTGGTGAAGGTTCCAAGAACTTCATGAATGAATAGGGGTAACCGTACAAGAAAAATAAATTTGCATTATCCTCTTAGACCATGAATAGGAAGCAACGAGGTAGAGGTCCATTGCCTTCAAACAAGGTACATAGCAAAGAACGGGCAAGGATTTGCAAGGAAAAAGGAAAACTAAGCTGTAACAACGCCTAAAAATTACCGAACCCCAACTGAATAGCGTTGTCCCCTACCCACTCTCAAAAAAAATTCAAGCTACCCTCGAACGCCAAAACTATGCATCAAATGGACCACAAAAGAATGAAACATCCTACTCATTAATCAAGGCAGTAGACATCCTAGTTACTGACATCAACCAAGACAAGTCCCCATAGCCCACACGCTGAACCACATATCCATTGAAGGGGCAAAACCCACTGAAGGTGCAAAAGAAGTGCCACTTTTGGTACACATCCATTTCAGTCATGGCATCTCTAAGTCCAGACTCCAGCAAGGCTAAAGCCAGCGTAAGTCCGAGCTCCATGGTTACCAACTACATGCACTCAGCCCAATTTTTGTTGAAAACCTCTCAACAAAAACTGATGCTTTAGGTTTCAAAAGGTAAGAGCTGTGTCCTTGCGTCATTACTTTTTGCTTATGTGATAATAGGTATTTTTTTAAGTGTCAATACTGGCCTCATTTATACATATGCAATATGTACAACATAAAAGTTATAGAATCCTACCCAAGTTAGGTTTAAACCCTAATTCTCTCTATTACTCTCCCCCCCCCTCCCCCCTTCAGTGCCACTGCATTTCTGCTACCACCATTGCAATCAAGTGCCACTACCGCAACTGGCGCCACTACCAGTGAAAAACCACATTTCTGACCACTTACACCCTGACGGTTGACAACCTAAGACCAACTTCCACCATATCGGCAGGATACTCACCACCACCGACTCGTTGACCACCACCCACGGCCAACATTACCTATGCTGCCACAAACCCACCACCGCCGACGGTTCATCACCAAATTCTACATATCAAAAATCACCAAATCACCACGACTAACTTTTACATATCACAAATTCTACAATTTTTTACCGGTCCATTACCAAATCACCACGACCATCCTCACCATTTACCCACGATACACATCCTTTCAGAAATTCACACTTAGATATGTAATTCTAAAGATCTGAATGTTAATCAATAATAGAGAAAGCGATCTACTAGCACACCTATCTCGTGGTGTGACAGTGTGTGCGCGTGCGCGCATCTGTGAATGTGTGCTTGTGTGTGTGATAGTGTATGTGCACACACGTGTGTTGTGTGTTTTTGTGTGTGTGTGTGTATTTTTACGTGTGTGTGTGTGTGTTAAAACTGAAGAAGTGTGAAGGGATGGTGGTGGTGGGGGGGGGGCTGTATAGTAAGACGAATATGTAGGAGCGGGGTTCTTGAAAAGGAATGACATTTGAAAATTTACGTTCCTAAGTCATGGGGCAATCTAGCCTTTTCGTCCACACCATTATGTATTTCAGTATTTCTATTCGGTCAACGAATGTAAGTGATATTGTTCAAACTAATAGACACGTGTGTAATTACACCCATATTCCTAAAGTTAAACCAAACCCTAAAGACACGCTGCACTTGATGAAGGAGCTTCAGATGTCAATTTTTTGTTATGAGATCGCCCTTATAAGACTCTATCTATGATTTTATAAAGTGACTTTAACTAGCCTTTTTGATAGATATTGCCCTATAATGGAGTCATTGATGATTCGAAAGCTCGAGCTGACTTTCTAGTTGGGCCGTTAATGGTAGGGGAGACAAATGCAAGCCCAAATATATCCTACATCACGAAATTGATTCAGCAAAAAATGGTGAGCATGTATATCTTACAATGGCAAAAGAGGAAGATACTGACTTATGGTTGGCAAAGAATAAAGGAAGGGAAATTGAGATGTCCGGCACTAGAGGTGGAATATTATTAGATTGTGTTATAAGATCCTGTCAGACAAAGTAGCTACTTTGTCTAGCCCTTCAATGAGACATTACTTTATGAGGGACCATGTATTATGTTGCTACAAAGTTGCATGAACATTATCAGTCAAAGCACACACTTGAACATAATCATTGTTTTGTTATCATCAATATTGTAAGCCTGAATTATCCAAAAATAGCGCTAACAATAATTAAGCTTTCTAGTATCTCAAAAGTGTGCTAGTACTATTGCTCGTACTATTGGAAACCATAAAGAAAATTTTGAAAACCTTTAGACCCACCGAAATGTCTTTTAAGTACCGGGTAGCTTTATATTTTTTGCACTTCTCACTTAAATCTTCCCCAGGGAACTTCAAACTCCATAACACCAAATTAATATTGAACCTTCATTTTTTGAAATCACTTCATTTGAGTCACAACTTCCAAAATCCTTCGTGAACCTAACTTTTAAATCTATGTCAAACCCTAAATTTCTCCATTCCTTTTAAAAGTTCTTGAATACTCAGTAAAAATATACATAGAGACTCATAAGGACATATTTGAGAAACCGATAAGTGGAATGGAATCAAAGCAGCTTAAAGTTATAATGGAGATGCTAAAAAAATTCATCAAGTCTAAGGTCAAAGAGAAAACCAAGAATGCATAAGCATTCTTAGTTGAAAAAGTGATAGTTCTTAAACAGTATGTGATTAGTCTTAGTTTGATGCTTAAATTAATGATTACAACGCCTCGCGACATGTGCCGATATCAACCCCAACCCTTTGTCACCAGAAAAGACGTCGAACTTTTGCCTGTCGGGTGGCACCTGCAATAACCACTCTGACCATGTAATCCTCACTCGCTCCGACCATCGCGTATACTCCACTGTCACTACTTCAGTCGACAGTGTCCCAGGCCTCCTCCAATCCTCTGTCAGCAATGGCCACGCTCATGCCTCCTCCAGCATTATATATTGAAAAGTCGTCCTTAACATCCCAAGGACTAGTATAGCCACATGGGGGCTCCAAGTAGTAACCGAAGGCCAAGGACAAATGTTCGGGACTATACCTCGCTACATAGCACCTAGTCATTGCCGGCTTCCCGCCGTCATCAGTCAGCACCGGAAGCCACCCGGGAAGTATCAAATCATCCCTCATGTTCAACCGCAAACTAACGTCCCGCATATGTACCCAGGTAGGAGTCCTACGACGAATGCATATTGACATACATACGGGCAATGCACTCGTTTCGCATGTCACCAACTTGCACTCAGGCTTCTTCTCACCTGCCCAAGCTTAGATGCGGCCGCCAGCAAACCAGATCGCTATCTCCCGCGTCCTACCAGGGCACATCAATATACCCTTCCTCAGTGACAGATATGCTAAGGGATAGCCCGCAAGCCAATAATCAATGTAGTACTCAAATAGATATCTCTGCAAGAACATCCAGTCCACATCGGTTGACACCTGATACCGCCCATAGGACCTTTGCACGTCATTGGAAAACTGGTCCAGACGTGAATATAGTGTACCTAAATATATTGGAGCTAGCCCGATGCAACCACCCCTCGCAATCTTGACCGTAAATGGGAACACCTTCGGGGCAACGCCATCCTCAGGCGCCCTTCAAATACAAACCTACAAGTATAAAAAAATACAACACCCATTACGACCGCCCTACCCTATCTAGAACATAAAGTGCAATGCATGGCAGTATGACTACACTAATCTCTTCAAGCACACTTTTTTTTTCTAAGTACAAGATTCAACATACTACATATACAAAGCAATAGAGATGCAACATGCAAGCAACGCAGAAATGAAGATAACAGAATTACGTACTTAGACAAGAACATGGCGAGAAATGCCACTAACTCGTATCTCTCGTCCCAATAGTAGGGACTCATATGGAAATTGGCATCCGTCACCAACCTTTGCCTTGGTCATGCAGAGCTGTGCCGAAGAAGTGTTTGATCCACCAGCTATACGTGCCCTTTCGGTTGCTCTTCGGCTCATCTAGAAACCCCTGCATTGTCTTGACAACCAACCGCTCATGTGCTGTCAACTTCAGTGCACAGGCATCCTCCGTCCCATGCATAGGCAACCCGATCAGCATCACCACATCAAGAAGTGTCGGCCTTACCTCCCCAAACTTGACAATGAAGGTGTGCATATGAGAAATCTATCTAGAAAGCAACAATGTCAAGCCACTCATATCTTTCACCGGATCAACCCCCTTGAAAGTAACCACCACAGCTGACATAAGCCCCAGTGTCTTCAACCTCTCCACCCAAACTGAGCTCTCAAGCATATAAGTGCACCAAAAATTCCACCCCACTGGATCGTGTTGTGGCCCTTGAACATCACAGGTGACCACGGTATATCCCGTCGCTCCACTAACAAGCCCGGCACGTACCTTGGTGACATCACTGGGCCAACCTCCCTGCTGGGCTAGTGAATATATAGTGATGGAACCATGGGACTCTCACCCATCGACGAATCACTCCAAGGCCCTAGAAACGTACCATCAGCCACTCGCTGACCCAACTCTCTCCATAGCTCCTTGGGAGGCCATCCAGGCACTGCTACCTTCGCGGTCAACAACACATTGCTCCGACTCGACGTTGGCTCAAAACTTTTAACTCTGCCATCATCAAACTCAAAGGCAACCCCGACATCCCGGTCAGTGCTGACGCAGCCTCTGGTCATAAAGCGAGGCACCCCACAATGATTCTTGATGGCTGATCATTCCACCCCGAGGTCTAGGCCTCTACTTCCTCCTGGTCTTTTTTTACACTCTACCGGCATCATCCGTTGCTCCCAACAAAGCGCCGTCAAGGGCTCCACGACCATGACTGGCCTCGGCCTAGCCCTCGGTCCTACGGGTGGCCTTGACCTCAGCCTTGATGCCCACGGGTGCCTCGGCCTCGGTCCTACGGGTGGCCTCGGCCTCAGCCTCGGTCCTACGGGTGGCCTTGACCTCGCTTCTCCTTCTCTTCTTTTTCCCTTTCCCTTCCTCCTCTCCCTTGTCTCCTTTCCCTTCCCCCTCTCTTTTTCTTTATTCTTCCCCTTCCCCTTCCCCTCCTCTCCCTTCCCTTCCTCTCTCCCCTTCTTCCCTCCCCTTCTTCCCTTTCCCCCTTCCCACCTCCAAGTCCCCCTTGTCGCGCCCTCAGCCTTGGCCATGTGGCCTTGGTTAGCCACGGCCTTGGCTGGCCTTGTCCTGGCACCACTTACTTCATTTCCTCTCTTCCAATGTTGCATTCTCTTGGCTTCTTGTGAGGTCCTTAACCACACCATGTGAGTCTTCAAGCTTCTTCTTCTCCTTTGTCTTCCTCTTTTTCCTTTGTTTTATCTCCTCTCTCTCTTTTTCTCTAACACTCTCTCTCAAAGTCTCGAGAGGTGAAAGATTTCCCACCTACCATCATTCATTTAATTTCAAAATTTTCCCCCAAAACTCCCAACAACTCCTTTTTCCAAAATACGTTACCCTATTTCGCGCTAACTTTATTTTTTACGCTATCTTTGTTAGGAATGATATCATACACTTTATCATTATTAATATTGCCATTATTAAAAATTTTGCGGAATCCAATTTTCCTGTACATTTTTCATTTTTGCATTACCTCTCTTTTTGCGCTAACGCTAACAGAAACGCATGTTCTGCTTTTCGCCGTTCCCCTTTTCTTTTCCGCTTTCTCCGTTACCCTTTTTTGTGCAACCAATTTTTCTCGATCACAAAAAATTAAATAAATAACTGCTCTTCAAATTCCTCGTTACTATCGCGCCCACTAATAAAAATTCCTATCACGATGCATTATTTTCAGACGATGACGTTTATGTGTGCGGCGCCTACTCGGGTTGCCCCTCCACGCACAACGCACACCACACACAGGGGGCTTATGATTCCAACCCATTCTGGTCGCACCTAAGGGCCCATTAGGGATCCTATTTTGCCCGACATGTCGAAACGGTCATTTTCGTTCGCTTGTGCATGACTTTGGAACCAATTTTTTACTTCAGCGTGACTCACGAAAGCGCGCTCGCCACGTCGTGACCACCCAACTCTTTTGTACCCAAAAACATCAGCTGAGACAAGGGGTTCAGCCTTGGCCTCGCCCATGGGGTCAGCCTCGGCCTCACCTGAGGGGTCGGCCTCTACCTTCCCACCAGGGGTTAGCCTTGGGCCTTTTCCCAACATCTTTGTCAACATCAGCCCATTCACTATCATCATCTATGTTCTTGTCAAACATAACATCATCTTTATCACTAGTTGAATCATCTTCATAGTCAGGATCAGATACAATCTCATTGTCTTCACTTACATCATCACCACCCACATCCCTAACACTACCTTGACCACTATCAACATTATCCTCTTTACTTTGTTCCTCATCAGTGGCTTCCTCATCCTCACTTGCATCATCACTTAGCACCTCCACAGTGTTAGATCCCAAGTCATTGTCAACTCCTTTGTTAATATGCTTAACACCATTTGGATGGGTAGTATAAATGTCAACAACTTTAATTATAGGCAAAGACTCAACCATGTAGAGAATGCAGTCATCAACTGCAATGTGTATATATGCCTCTCCTAAGGGCTCCTTGAAATAATACGCTAGCAACCCTCATACCCTAAAGCCTGACCCATGTCATCAAACCATAACAAAGAGATTCTATCACTTGGGGCATGGTAAAAAAAGGTGATACTTCCCCCTACATAACTAGTGGTTTGCTGAGTTTTAAATTTGCCATCATGACGTACTCTGAGGGTAAACAATGAAGACCTTGGACCTGAGCATAAAAGAAAAATAATTGGCAACATTTATTGTCTGCCTAACAGGGGACAGTAAACTATAAAATTGACCTATAAACTATAACAAACATGTGGTGGTTGACCACCACATGTATCACGCTATCAATGTACGGTAGAAGTAAAAGTAATGCCATTATCATATATAGACAAAGACCCATTCGTATATCACTGAAAAAGTTGCACTACATAAAGCATGCACTTGCTTATTTTTTAAAATTAACCACAGATAATCACAAGAACATACACAATAACATATTCTAAATAGCAATCATAGGACATAAACAAGAAAGAAATACCATTCTATCACGTTTGCACATATGCTATCACAGAAAAGTATTTACGTAACAGAAAAATTGCATATTGCCAATTTCATCAATGAATCACAATGAAAAACTTAAAATGTTACTCGATTGCATACTTAAAACTTAAAAAACCTAAAATGTTACTCGATTGCATACTTAAAAACCAAAATGTTAATCGGTAGCATACTTAAAACTTAAAAACCCTAGATTTTCACTTGATTGCATACTTAAAAACCCTAAAATGTTGAGCATACAATGGTCATTTTACATAATCGAACGTACCATAAACTGGTGGATCATCCTCTGGTCCCCTCATATACTGCAGCTAATCATCCATTGAAGATCCAACAAGAAACACCTTGATCGTCCTCTGGTCCCCACGAAATCAAACCCTAAACTAAATTTTGTGCCCTAGGTTGTGATGGTAGTGCGATCAGATTTGATCGTTCAAATTCTCTCGTTTGGTGTTTTCTCTTTTCTCCTTTAGCTTAAGTATTTGTTTAACTACATTAATATTATCACGTGAGGTGCACATAGCGATGCCCATCCATAACTCTTGTAACGGAAAGTCAATTTTGGGTCCAATTAGATCAAAAATGCAAAGTTGGGGTGTTGTTGTTGAAATTGGAACCTTAGGGTCCTTTGTGAGACACTGGTGTAAACCTCAGGGGGTTTAGTGCAATTTACCCTATAATAAAAGTGAACCGAAAAAAGATATAATTAGCAACCCGCCTAAAATTTTGATGACGTTTAGGACTAATCCTGATGACATTTTATTGTAAGTGTTGCTATTATGTGACACATAACTTTATGGCACGTAAGTGTTGCTTTTAAGTGACACTATCAAAAGCGACACTAGCTTTATGGCATGTAAAAAAGTGTTGGCAAACTTGCGATACAAATATAATTATGTCGGCAAATTAGTGAGGTTACGATGAAAATGTCACAAATTAAAGATAATTTATGACATTTTTTAAAGCATCGGCAATTAAGAGTCGCCGAAACCCCCTTGTTTTGTAATGTAAACCCTAATTAACCCCTAATACATTGCTAATTAATCCTAATTTACAAGCCATTATTATCAGCTTTTATTTCATTTATAGAGATTACTTTAATTAGAAAATATTCAAAAAATCAAAAAATTTATATTTTTATATTACATGCAGTTTTAAGCCATAAAAATGTTTCTGGAGAATTTATTATCAATTTTGGGCTCTTAGTAAGCCTTGGAGTGTGTCAGGTTTTCTAGTTAGGTTGGTCGTGTGTTGGATCCCTTTGGGGTGCATTCTTTTGGGGTTAGAAGTGAGCAATATTTGGGTAGTTGATAGTTGGTTAATAGTACAGTAGCGTAGATTGTGTTCTAATAAATAATTTACCCAACTAGGTTAATTCAAAGGATTGTTGATTGATGTTGTTTAGCTTCGCATAGCTTGAATCGGGGTAAGGGATTTCTATCTGAAACCAAATTCCTCATATTTGACTTTGTATTTTATTCTGATTTTTTACCGCTATTCCCTTAGACTTAGTTTTGTTGATACAAGAATGCATTGTTTGCTTTAGTACCCAGCTTTGAGCTTAAGCGTTCACTGAAAATCTTTATCGATTTATTCATTGAATTAGGGATTATTGTATTCGGTATATTGACCTAAGATTCTGCATTGGTGTGTTCTAGAGGGAATTGGTGTGTATTGGAGGAATCGGTGTATAGTTGTGTGTTCTGGTACCTTGATAGACTAGCCAGTGTACATATGCATAGTTTGTAACTGTTTGTGCATTGCCTGTGTGGGTTTGCTGATCTGTTAGTTACCCTGTGCTCAAGTCTAATACCATTTGATTTTGTTACATTGTCGCTAAAGTGATTTTTGGTTATATCTAATTGAAGGGGTTGAGTTGATGCTTTTCCCCATATTGTCATCGAACTATGCGTATTTATTTTCAAATTCCTAAAGAATTTATTATCAAACTAAATATGTGAATCGATTTGTAATTCACCTCTTTTGGTCCTTGAGTGACCTTGTTGAGCTCTCAAAAGCTCACCCTCAATTGTCCCCTTTCTGCAGGTAATGTTCACCAATAGATTGCTTGGGGATGGGTTAGAGCATGAGTAAGAAACTGGAGTAGTTTATCACTGGTCTGATTAGTAGAACCCATGTGTCAGAAAACATTGTTTAGTTAACTATGTTGAGAGCTTAAATTTGCTCTTCTTATTTATGAGTAATTATTTTAAAGAAATTGAGGTATTGCATGGTTAGAAGCTCTGACTTTTATTGAAATTCATTTATAGAATCGGGGTTATTTGTGTCATTTAGTGATCGATTGAGTTATTGTTTTAACACTCCGAGAGTTCGGAATGTTAATGCTCCGGATTTTCATGTCGTTACAACAACACTCGTTGCCAATAGTTATAAACAATTTGTAGTCGAAATTAAGCTCTAATATTTTTAGTTAGTCTAATAACTTTTGGGTTGTATTCATTTATCATTTGTTTTGTACAATAACGTGGATACATTGCTTCTATCATTCTGTTTTTCTTAATAATGTGATTTCTTTACTAAATCGTATATAAGAGATATACTCAAATTTGTATGTTGGGAGGGTCATTCTTAAAAAAAGATGGCCTACAACTTGTTTATTAAAGCTATACATTGGGCAACTTTTTTACAATTACCTTTAATAAGTATATACCTTTAAATTCTTTTTGAGTCTTAGATTTATTAATATGATTTCTATTTTTCATTAATAACATATATAGCCATAATTTAACATGAGAACCAGTTACAAAATATGCATATGATTGTTTTACCAAAAGGATGGTAATAAGCTATATATTATGTATATAACATTTTGAATTGATTGTTGCAGATCTATTATCATAGATTGTTACACAATTTGCTTTTTTGTTAAATCTTACATATCGTTTATGATTTTTGGATCTATTAACTCTCATTAATTCATACAACAATCATAACTCAGAGATTATCATTTTGTAGTCAAAATTAAGGTCTAATATATAATACCCCAATTGCAAAGCCTGATTTTGTTTAGCCGATTAATTTATTTTTAGCGATGATTTTCATACACAACATTTAGCGTCAATTAGTGTGATCGAATTTTATCGACAACCTATAGCAATGATTAATGAAGCGGTTTTAGTTAAAAAAAATAATAATTTAAACTGAGGACATTGAATAAAAAAAATAGCCTAGTCAACTCTCTATTTTTGGAAGCAAATCAAGGAGGGAACAAGGGAGGGGAATTAGTGAAAAAATAAAGTCTTTCCTTAACTTCTTTTGGTTACATCAGAGAAAGGAACCCATCTCACATTTGGTTACAACACGCGCGTGCACGCACGCACAGAGAAGAAAAAGAGAGGAAGAGAGGCTTCATGAGAGAGAGGGAGAGAGAAAAGGCTGACGTTGACGGAATTGAAGTAGATCATTTTTTTGGTTATCACAATAACATGAATGTTTTTTACGAGAAGAAAACAGCCACATGAACAGTGTGGTGTGGGTTTGTGAAATGGAAATGGGTTCTCGTATGTGTGTGTGTGTGTGTGTGTGTAGTGTTAGTTTTGGGTGTTTTTATATGTGTAATGGTACCATGTTTATGAGTGAGGGACTGAAATGGAGCAGCCATGGGCTGTTATGGACGGATGTGGTGTAACGGTGCACAAGAAGGGGATTTGGTGTGTGTGTTTGTGGTGTTTGTGAGAGGAAGGAGGTGGCTGCCCTGGGTACTTGTGTATGAGAATTGTGGGTGTGTAAAGGTCAAGAAAAAATTGGGGGGGGGGGGGGGGGGGGTTGACTGTGAGGACTTGTGAGTAACATGGGATGTGCATTTGTGTGAATGCGTGTATGCATGGTGTTTGTGGGTGGAAAGGGAATGTTGTGTGACAGGTTCACGTGTATGTAAATAGAGTGCGTTTGTGTGTTTGTAAAGAGGGAGCAAAGGATGCTGCAAAGCTGCCATAAACAGGTCTAGTGTGTGTGTGTGTGTGTGTGTGTTATGGGTGTCTTGATGCGTGTATATATATGTGTGAAAATAATATGTTTTGAGTGTGTAGTATGTATTTGTAGGTTGGTGTAATGTACCTGTAACATGTGTGTGTGCGTGCGTATTTTTTGTGTGTGTGTCGCGCGCGCGCGTGTGTGCGTCCTTGTATACTGTGGTTGTACTACATAGAAGGGCGAGGAAGAAAATGAAATGGGAAATGGGTTAAGACGAAATGGGTTTGTGCAGTAAAGGTGGTACACTCTACATGCACAATTGTACCACATGGCTATGAGATATCGTGTGATTGTTGTAATTTGCTGAATTTTTTTAGAATGTTTCTCAAGGTAATATTAGATTCACTTGTAAAATTTCAGATTTTTCTTGAATCGTTTAGTATTTTTAATAATTGTCGCATATTTATTTTTTCTAAAATTCATTTTGAGCCCTTAAAATTCATATTAAATTCTGAAAAAAATAATTTATAGTAATATTTTTATAGTATAATCAAGTTCCAGTTTGAGTTTCACGAATTTTAGAGTTAAATTGTTACATTCATTCATATTTCATTTGAATTAGAAAAACAGATGATTTTAAAATGGTTTCAATTAATTTAAATTTTGATTTTAGTTTTTATATTTTCCTCACATATTGTAAAGCTCTTATAAAAATTATGAGACTTTGATTTGAGCTTGAACTATTAAGGGCTATTTTTGGGATTTTCTTGTATTTAAAGAAGTTATTTTAATTTGAAAATTTGAAAAAATTCATATGTTGACTTTTTATAATGTTTTAAGCTATGTTCTCAACCTATCTTGGTCAGACTCAAGAGCCCACTAGGGGTCCCATTTCACTCGAACAGGTCGACACATTTAACGGTCAATTTTTCAACGCATCAAACCGGTCAAAGTGCGCACGCCCAAGTCACATGCATTTTTCGCTTCACATGCCTTGTGCGTGATGTAGGCGACATTTCTTTTACATCAGCATGACTCACGGTAGCACGATCGTCACGTCGTGGCCACCCAAATACCTTTTCACCAAAAATATCGGGCGACGACGCAACCGGAACAACGGGATCAAGGGCCAAAGGCCTTGGCCTTCCCTACCCCCCCCCCCCCCCCAAAGTTACCCATTTCTCTCTCGATGCCCATTTTCGTGCGTTCTTCGCTACGTACGCCACGTACGTGACTATGGCAACTTGTTCATTTTGTGGGTACAACTCACGGCAACATGCTCGTCGTACCTCGACTATCCAACTCCTCATTGTCCACCAAAACACCAACCGTCGGCACGCCCGAAAATGACCAAAAGAGGGGAAGTGGCCTTGGCCTTCCCTTTGGGAGAGGGCCTTGGCCTTGGCCACCCCCTAGGGTTGGCCTTGGCCTCCCTAAGGGGGTCGGCCTCAGCCTCCCGTGGGGGTTAGCCTTGGCCTTCCCCCAAAATTTGGCCTTTGGCTTCCTTTCCCAGTGCACTTGTCTTCACGAGGTTTTGCGTCTTCACGATGCTCACCAATGCTTGCACACCAACCTTGCGACGTCTGTCGTCCGTCACCCGCAGCTGCGCACCACCTTCGCGATGCCCATCACCCAAAGTCGCGGGCTACCACCGAGTGATCCTTCGCTGATAGCCACCGACCATCACTCTTAACTTTGTCATTACTAAATATCGCATTCATCATTTTGGTACAATATACACACTTAAAGCACACCCCGTCTCCAGAACACCCGACGCGTGCCCGTACGCCGTCCCGCGACAGTCGTTGCCACACTCATGTGCCACTTCCATGTCATATACCCCCAGCACCAGGTATTGTCTCGCGACAGTTGTCACCGCACCCACTCGCCACAATCAATATCTCATGCCGTTGGCATCGTGCCCATGCGCCACAATCAATGTCTCGTGTTGTAGGCATCGCGCCCATGTGCCATAATCAATGTCTCATGCTGTAGGCACTGTGCCCATGTGCCATAATCAATGTCTCATACCGTTGGCATTGTGCCCACGCGCCACAATCATGTTACAAGCCTCTGGGCATCACACTCATTCACCACACTATGCGCCCCCACCATGGATGTGGAACATGCTTCGACCCACCCTTCGAAATGTGCAGCATTTCGAGGGGCTCCGCTTACAGTGAGTGCTCTGGCACAAGGACCCTTCGCAGTGGGATAGGCTCGTTACCACAAAACTATCACCGCCCGGGGTTACTTGCATGACACTAGGCACTGAGCAGCGACCATGTCCTCTCACGTTACCGGTAATCATTCGCGCCTCCACGATGTTGACCCCCAGGTCACTCCGGGATGGGAGTAGGTCTTTAGAGGGCATCGCGCCTAGTCCACCTGACAGTTGGCTACAGGGGCAACCCTCGGGCTGTCAGGTTCTCTATGTGTCTCTTGACGCATCTTTGTGGGATTCAGTAAGGGCTTGGACCGGTGGCTGGGGCAAGAGGATTACTCTGATCATGCTGTTGCGGTATGGTCAATCTTCTCAAACAGATATAACGACGCTGTGTGGGGCAGGTAGCGTGAATTTGGGAACTGGCAGTCCAATGGAGAACTGGTATTTTTAGACCCCTGGTGACGTGTCACTCCCAGGGGACGACATATGGCACTTGATGACACAAGCACATTATTTCCTATAAATAGTGGACTTTATGACTTATTCAAGAACTTTTTGGCTTATTCTCACAAAATCACTTTATCACTCTAGAATTTGAGAGCTCTTGGATTCTAGAGAGAGAAACAAAAATTGAACATAACATTAGACCATGGCATTGGACCCTGACTTGGACCTTGACTTGGACTGTCGACTCCCGGCCCTATTCATCTCAGCCTTGTCTCCATAGCACTGTCATCCCTCACGGCCTCTCTGGGAAGCCTTGCTCTCCGCCCTTACTCCACCTTCACTGACTCTCACTTTGTACATTTGGAAGCTGACTCGGACTGCAGCCTTCGTGATACCTCCATATTGGTACAAACCCACTTTTCTTGGCATCATTTTGGCGACTATGCTGGGGAGGTGAGCATTGTATTGTAGTCTGCCTGTCTGCCACACTTAGGCACCATGACTGTGCAACGGAAAGCTGTGAGGACTACCAGCCAAGGCCTCATCCCTAGTGTGCAAGAAGAAGCCCACCTGAGTGACCAAGAAGAGACAAATGCCATAGGAATCCAAGATCAACCCTCAGCCACCGCACCTTATGTGCAAGTGGTTGTTAGTGCGGCCATACATCAACTTACTCCCATCATAGCCAACCTACAAGACTCACAGACCACTCTGATGGCCGTCGTAATGGAAATGCAAATATCCATACAGGCGTTGGCTGCATAACAATCCATTACACCAATCTAACCTTCAGGACCTGGGCTGGCTCTTGACGTCGCTCAAGCCCCAGTGTCACGAGCATCGCCGCCTCGATTATCCAGACCCTTGGCGGTAGGACTCGCGACATCTTCACCACCCGTACCGGATGCACCTCCTACTACAATGCTATCCCGCAGACCACAAGCAGACCTTGGACTGGTGATGTAACAGATTCTTCCTACTGTCGCACCTCAACAAATGCCAACATAAAGTTCCCCCGAAACCCACGATTCCATTGAGATGGAGCCTAACCCTTACCCAACTGAACAACACCAAACCACCGACCAAGTGGTGGACATGTCTCACCCACCCACCCATGCCCATGTACAATTGCCACCACCAGCACCTATCATGTATCAACCCTCAATTGCTCTTGCTCACCAAGTTGCCCCATCTAGGGGCTCGGGGGCGCCCCAGCCAGCCATCATCTCTTGACCGGCCACGAAGAACCATCCCACAACTATGTCACCCAATGAGACTTAGAAGCACTCATCCACCGCCTCCATAGAACTCTGCACCTAACTCCTCAGTCAGGCTAACAGGCCATACCCCGTACACCAATGATATAGCCATCACACCCTACCCCCTCAAATACAAGCAACCAACCTTTGTGCTCTTCAACGAACGTGAGGGTAACGCCCGTGAGCACTTGACAAGATTTGTAGGCTCATTGGAGCAGCATGGTCCGGGAGGCAGTTTGAAGTTGAGAGAATTTCACAAGTCCCTTACAGGCTTGGCTTATACTTGGTACCATCAGATCCCTGCGGGGACTATCCATTCATGGAGTGATATGGTCCAGCTGTTCTTGGAAAAGTTCCATTACAAAGCTGAACGGGTCACTATTGTTGATTTTGTCGGCATACTCCAGAACCCAGGGGAGGACTTGAACAAATACGTGCACCGCTTCCATCTCAAATGCCTCGAGTGCACGGACTTCAGCAAAGATAAGACCCTGGTTCCAATATGCATCAAGAACATGAGTGATGTATACCGGGTGCATATTGAGAACTTACAATTGAGGTCATGGGGACACCTCAAAGAGACAGCTCGCCGTACTTACGAGTTGGTCAGTCCCGTCAAGCCATGGAAGCCTTGGCCACAGAAGTACTCCTCGCCACGGCCGAAACATCCAACACTCGAAACAGCAGCAGCAACAACAACAACAACAACAACTTCAGTGGCTACAAGCGTCAGTTCAAGAGGGGGACGGATGCCCTGACAAGTGAAGGCAACGAGAGCCTACCCTCGACTACCCATGTGACTTAAATATAGTGAAAGACCTTCTAGCAGATTGGGTAGAACATGACACTAACTTCTAACTACCACCGATGAGGACTAACATCATCGAAGTAGACAATGCCAAGCCCAATTACTGCCCCTACCACCGTGCCGTCGGACACTACCTCAAGCATTGCAACGACCTACGAGAGATTTTTGCAAGAAAGGTTGCTGTAGGCGACCTCAAGCTACAAAAGAACTATGATGTCCATGGGCACCCTTACCCACCGCATGGCAACGACAACAAGGAGCATTAAGTGCTCATGGCCATCATAGACCAAGTCGAACCTATCATCACTGAAGCGTTTACGGAGGCCATCCCCACAATCACGCCTTATGTACCTTCAGTTGCTCAGTCGGCGTCCTCATTAGGACAAATAACGAAGATCAAAGAGTTCTTTGACGAAATGGGGTTTTCACCCGCCGTCCGAAGCTATCTATCAAACTGCCTGATCGAGGTAACCACAAGCCTTGGTCTCGAATGCTTCGCTGCTCAAGCCAAACTGTGACATATCCCCTCCACTGTATTTATTTTCTCCGACGAAGACCAATCACCGGTCAAACAGCACAACCGGTCATTGTTCTTGGAATGTACCATTAATGGCATGGGCTTCCGCCGTGCCTTGATAGATTGCGGGGCCTTAGTTAATATCATACCCCTCATCACTCTGCAAAGGGCTGGTATCCTCACAAGAAAGGTCATACGTGACCCAATCAAGATGACCGACTTCAGACAGGGTCACCAGTCTACCCTCGGTCATATCATCATCGACCTCATGGCCGAAACCGTCCGTCGTGACACTACCTTCCACGTGATAGACAATGATCCCGCATTTCATCTCTTACTTGCCCGACCGTGGATTTATATCAACAAATTTGTTCCCTCAATGTACCATTAGTGTGTAACTGGTGGTCGGTCATGTGGGACGCGAGGTAGTAATGACAACCCCAGCCACTAGAGCCCCTTTTGAATGTGACAAATCATACTTTGTCGAGACCTCCTTCTTCACCGAGCTTGCCGAGGATGGTGAGAATGCTACTCACATCCATTTGACCAAACTGCCAAATTGGGATGAGCTGTGTGGAAACAAGCCTCCCAAGTCCAAAGCCAAGAAGAGTAACAAGAACAAGGTGTCGACCTCAATCACGACGTCTGTTGTCAAGAACAACTCCCCGCATGCATCCCCAAAGTCCAATAAACAAAAGATTAAACCAACCTTCTAACGCATCTTCAAAAATGGCAAAGTGATCTACCAATTATGACGGTGTGTGGGGGCTCCAGGTGGGTCGTCATCTGACCCTCTCGATTCTGACCTACCCATGGAGACAGAATGGTGCTGTGCGGCCGAGCATTGCCCGCCAGACCTTGAACTCACCCCTAGCGCTGCGCTACCTTGCTATAAAGATGGCCTTCGACCACAGGCCGAAGAGCTTGAAGAAATCAACCTGGGTGACCCGGGCGAGGAACTCCGACTTACGTACATTGGCACAAAACTCACCCCAAGCTGAAGAAAGGAATTGGTTACCCTTCTTTCGAATATTGTGATGTAATGGCTTGGAGTTACAATGAGATGCCTTGGTGACACACCATCATAATATTGTTACTGGGTCCATCCCTGTCCGACAACACCCGCGGACTTTTCGCCCTGAGCTCGAGTTAAAGATCAAGCAAGAGATAGAATGACTTCTGCAGGCTAGCTTCATTGAGCCTATCACTCATTCCATATGGCTAGCTAATGTCGTCCCTGTACAAAAGAAGAACGACCAAGTCTACATTTGTATTGTCTTTTAGGACTTAAACAAAGCATGCCCCAAAGACGAGTTTTCACTGCCCAACATCGACATGCTTACGAAGGATGCCGCCAGACACAAAACCTTGTCATTCATGGATGGTTTCACTGGCTACAACCAAATTTGGATGAATCCAGACGACTGTGCCAAGACAGCTTTCTGAACTCCCATGGGTAACTTTTGTTAGAAAGTCATGCCCTTCGACCTTAAGAATGCACGTGCTACCTATCAAAGGGAGATGACAGCCATCTTCCATGACATGGTACACCGTACAGTGGAAGACTACGTCGACGATCTCATCATCAAGTTATAAAAGGAAATTGATCACCTCACTGACCTTTGAGCAGTCTTTGATCATCGTCGCCAGCACAATATACTGATGAATCCGCTGAAATGTGCCTTTGGAGTCTCTTCCGGCAAATTCATCGGCTTCCTACTCAGTCAACAGGGCATCAACGTTGACCCTTCTAAAGTCGCCTCTATTCAAGAGTTACCACCTCCCAAGAGCACCAAACAGTTGAAGAGCATCCTCGACAAGGTTTCTTACCTACGCTGATTCATCCCTGCATTGGCTGTACTTATCACACCCTTCCAACACTTGACACGCAAGAGCACACCATGGAGTTGGGGTGCACCCCAATAGTAAGCCTTTGAATAGAACAAGTCGGTCCTCATGTCACCGCAGACCATGGTGGTGCCACAGCGAGGTATCCCACTCTTACTTTACTTGACCTCCACACCCAGGTCCATAGGGACATTGCTTGCCAAGAGGTGGATGGGGTGGATCATCTAGTTTACTATCTCAGTAGGTCAATTAGGGGACCTGAAGCCAATTACTCCGAGATCGAGAAGCACTACCTAGCCTTGGTTTATGCCTCATAGAAATTCATACATTACTTTTTGGCTCACCAGATCACACCTGTCACCAAGGCTAATCCCTTCCAGTACATGCTCACCCGCCCTACCCTGTCTGGCCGACTTACCCGTTGGTTGTTTCTATTGGTTGAGTACAGCTTATCTATCAAGAATCCTACTATTCTATGGAATCAAGCACTAGCAGACCTCTTGGCCTTCTTCCCATGCCAACAATATGAACCGACCTCGGCTCAATTGCCTGGGGAGGAGACAGGCCTGACCACTGACATTGATGAATTGTGGACGCTTGAGTTTGATGGCTCCGCCACTAGCAAAGGTCCCAATGAAGCACCCATTCGGCAAGGGGGTGCCGGCATGGTCCTTTAGAGCCCAAATGGTGTTACCACATCATTATCCTTCAAGCTTGTATTCCCAGTCTCTAAAAACAAAGTTGAGTATGAGGCACTTGTCATTGACCTCATGTTGGCTATCAGTATGAGGGCTAAATCATTATGTGTGAAAGGAGACTCAAACTTGATCATGAATCAGGCTGACGGAGAGTTTGCAGTCAAGGAGCCAGCCTTGGCACCTTATCGTGCCTTAGTACAGCACTTGGAAGGAAGACTTGGCCATGTCCAATATGAACATCACAACAGGTGCCACAATAGACATGTGGATAGCTTGGTCATGATCGCGTCGAAGATAGAAGTTGATGGCGAGCAACGAATGCTAACCATCATCAAGAGGACCGAACCTTGCACAACTTTGGACTTAGTACCAAAGGACACTACTGCGGATTATTAGAGGCAGTCGATCGTCGACTAGCTTAAGGCACCATCTCTTGCTTATGCCTCTACCCTCACAGACTTTTTGATGTTGGGAGATGTTTTGTACAAATGATGTGCCAGAGTCACTCTAGCCAGATGTTTGGCACTGAAAGAAATAAAGCCTAAACTTCAAATTGGCCATTAAAAGTGTTGCAGCCTCAATGGTCCCCCTCTATACCGTCGCCTTCAGCGCATGGGCCTCTTTTGGTCATCCATGGCCAAGGATGCTTCATATATACAACGTGATTGTCCCGAATGCCTATATCTGCCGAATGATGTAGAAGCTCTTGTGATCAGCGTCGAGGGTGCCTGGCGTCAGCCTTTAATCCAATATCTATCTCATGGGATTCTACCTCCTGACCGTAGCTCGTCATGATCTATCAAATGAAAATCGATCAGGTATTTTGTGACGGAAGGTGAGTTGTTTCGTAAAGGTTTTTTGGGGCGCACCCTGCGATGCTTGCAAGGTGCCCAGGCCGTCGAGTTGATTAATGAAGTGCACGATGGTGACTGCGGGGAACATTAAGGATCTCAAAAGTTATACGTAGAATTACTAAGGTTGGGGTACTATTGGTCGACTATGGAATCCGACTCCATCTCTCATGTCCGACACTATCAACCCTGCCAGAGGCACACTGACAGGATACACACGTCGACGTCTGACCTTCGCGTGATATTGGCCCCTTTTCCATTCCACTCTTCGGCTCTCGACCTCATCGGCCCTATACACCCGCCATCTAGAGGTCACATATGGATCATGGTCGCAATTGAACGTTTTACAAAATGGGTCGAAGCATACCTCTACGAAGAGCCGCGGGAGGCGTCATTGCTAACTTCTTGCGCGATCACCTCATCTGTGGCTTGGGTATCTCCCGGTGTATCATATCCAACAACGGCACGCCGTTCATCAATAGGGATATCCGAGCTCTCATGGAAGGATACAACATTAATCATGCCACATAAACTCCTTACTATCCACAAGGCAATAGTCAAAGCTGAAGCCTCCAACAAGACGCTACTCTGCGTACTGTCACGGATGGTTCATGTCGCAAATGGTTTGTGGTTTGAGAAGCTAAGTCTAGCACTTTGGGCTTACCGCACTTCCAAGCACACAGCGACGAAGGCCACACCTTTTTTCCCTTGTCTATGGGGATGAGTGTGTGGTACCAGCCGAGATTGCGATCGCCTTGGCCCGACTCTCCCTAAGCAGTGGTCTCGGGGAGGAAGAAACCAGAATGGCAGCCCTTGAAGGCCTTAATGAAAGAAGAACCAATGCCTTGCACCGCATGAAGAAGTATCACGAACAGCTCAAGAAAGCCTACGAGAAGACAATCAAGCCTCGATTATTTGTTGAAGGTGACCTTGTCCTCCAAGCCGCCAAGCATGTACATGCCAACATGTCAGCCCCCAAGTTCACACCAAATTAGGAAGGACCATTCGAAGTGCATACAGCCAGAGACAACGGGTCCTACCTCCTGCTCAATCCGGACGATGGACAGATCATGGCCCCTGTCAACGGCCACTACCTGAAGAAGTGTTATGCATAACTAGCTGCGGATTGTTCCCCCCTGCCTTACCCGCCCAAAGCTGAGAACACTTAGCATTTTTTTTTGTATATGCACACATGTTTATAGACTTCTAACTTTTGCTGATTATTACAAGTTCTTACTTTACTCATGTAACGGCATTTTGGCCCAAATACTATTAATGCAAAGATCATTCATTCGCCTTAACTACTGTATGTAATGCACTCTTTTATTTACACTATCGTCCACTAAGCAACTGCTACGGGCAGGGGAGGGGGAACACCAACGGGAAGACACCGCATGCAAGTCACACAAGTACATCAAAAGCTAAACATCACATCATAACAAACACAGGTACAAAATAACCATATGACTAAATATCAATATCAGCAAAATGTATACAATCCTTGTACAGAGACAGACAATATAGAGTCATTCAGAATAAGGTCACATGTGGCATCACTGACATGTGAGACAACATTCAGAAAATAAGATCGCGATCTCTAACTCATCCCACTGAGCTAGCCCACATTCCAATTCACGTGGACAAGTCAAAAACAGAAGCGTCACATACATTGTGACATGGTTCACGAAATTTAGTGCACTTATGTTCAATAGATGAGAAAGGACACTAACGAAATACAGAGATAATCTAAACTGATGGATCATATATACCTCCTCAAGGCCCACGGCTCAAAATGAGCTCACCATAAGTTACGCAAAATGATGTGCTAGAACTTAACAAATACTTACAAAACTCAAGTGTGGTATTCAAATAATTTTAGAACTTACTCAAGAAGTGTTCTTATGTTGAAACGAATAAAATTATAGATTAAAGAGGAGTTGAACCGACGGAATCGAAGTTCATTTGAACAAATTATTTTTAACTGGATTGAAAGTAGGGATCACAGGTACAATACCACTGCAGAAAACTTTTCCCCATTTAAGTTAAAGAATTAGCTGACCCAGAATAAAAGCATGAAATGAAAAAGTGGATAACGATGACATGCATGCTACGCAAAAGAAGAAGAAAAACTCATGCTTGTTCATGGCATGCAAGAAGTCAACTGTATGGCATGCGTGGAGGTCGGAGAATTCATGAGTCTACATGAATTGGAGTTACAGAATAATAAAACGCCCACAAGGCTATAATGACGCAGGAGTAGTCACTGGATGGGCACGCTCGGCGAGGTTAATAGCCATTTAACACAAAAACAAAATGCAAAGCAATAAGTCCACATGCTATGAGAAAAAATGGACAGAGAGAGAGAGAGAGTCCAGTATTGATTCCTCCAATATGGAGGAACGCCCGGTTCTAGAACGTTGTGGGCATATTATGGAGGGAGGTTGAAGCCGATCTGCTTCAGCTCAATCAAGAACGTTGGCGTCATACTCTGATTGCGAGCAGTGGCGGAACCAGGATTTTATCCCGGGGGGGGGGGGGGGGGCTAAAAATATATCGAAGGAAGGACGCGAGGCAAATCAAATATATGGGCAAAAGCCAAGCACATATTAACGTCATTTTTTTCTTCCTACCACTTGGATCTGAAACCTATGTGCGGCTGTTCACTATTTCAGTAGCCAAACCATTGTGAGAACCATAATGACAAAAGAAATTGTTCAAAATGTACACTGATCTCAAAAATTGGAACGGCGTCGTTGTCGCAATGTTGTCGGTGACTGAAACTCAAAGTCAGATTTACAAGGCGCCGTGACCGCCGAACGGCAGTGGCGGAACTTCTTCGGTTTGTCCGCCGGCTTGTAAACGGTAGATCTAAGCTAGATCTGCCAGATCTGATCTGGCCGGAGTCGCCAGAGTTGGGTGGGGACTGGCCGGAGTTGGGGTGGGGACCGTCGGACTGAGGAGGGCCTTCGCCCTTCGGAATCGGGGACGGCGACCAACCGATGAGCCCAGCCGACGACCGGTGGCCGTGGGTCGGTGGGTGGTGCCAGCGTGCGGCGAGCCGCGGTGGCTGAGAGAGCTGAGAGAGGAGGAGAGATGCCGACGTGAGAGCTTCACTTGACGCCATGGCGACCGCCGACAGGCGTTAGTGCGTAAGTGCGTTACCTTACGGCGATGAGCCGAGGCTGCCGAGCCGATGACCGGTGGCCTTTGTGTGGTGCCGCGGTGACTGAATGAGAGAGCCGAGAGAGGAGGAGAGTTGGAGAGGTGCCGGCGTGCCGTGGGGAGCCGGTGACTGTGAGACTGTGAGAGCCGGCCGAGAGAGGAGGAGAGAGAGAAAGGGAAAATTGCAATTGAAAAAAAAAACAATATATATTTCAAAATTTGAGGGGGGGGGGCACCCCTCGTACAAGCGTGGTTCCGCCCATGATTGCGAGTTTTGGCCCGTTACACACAGCCTGGCAATTCTCGTCTGTTTTATCAGACTAATCGAGCACTGTTCACTCGTCGTCTTCGGGCGTTTGCGAATTCCCATTGGAATCGTACCAGCAGAATCTATTTACATGGCATTCTCGGTGCTAATGGGGCTGCTCATGTTGATCCCATTCCAATGGAGATCATTAGCGACCCTTCTGATATCCCCTGGTCCATCTTCTGTTGAGGGCTCTCCGGTTCCATGTAATTCGCCAGACACAATTTATTCCCCTGTCTCCACCTCTTTCTCCGATGATGGTGCTGGTTTGGGGTCTCCGGTGACTGCGACGCCGGAATTTGGATCACCTCCAGTAGTTTTCGGTGACCCTGTTCTCTCAGTCGGTGCTGCAATTCCCGAGACCTCCCTCGGAGGTTGAGTCACTGGCCACCTCATCTCAATATTCTACACCTCCTGACACCTGTACTGCTTATGACTAGCTGGCGTCCCAAGTGGCATTTGAAATCTTTCAGGACAAAATGGCACGGGTTTTTGAAGGGGACTTTACGGCTTTAGGGGAACGTTGGACCAAATTTATTTTCGGCCCAAGGGCCAGGGTTTGCTTATCAGGGGCTGATTTGAAGGAGCCTCTTAAGGCCGAGCGAGGAAGGCAAAGAACAAGTTACTGAGGCCTTTCCTCAATCCCTATCTAATTCTGAATTTTCTCGGTGGTTCAAACCCGCTTCACCAATGGACCCCCATCTTGCTAGGCCTTCTTTTAATCAGTACGGGTCCAACCTTGTTGCGGCCCATGATAGTGAAGCCGGTCCATCAGGCTTTGGCCACCTGCCTAAGGATGACAGCTTTGCAACTCCTCTTGCGTTTGTTACAGGGCCTTCCCCGTCGACTGTCACGGCACCTGGTTCACAACCTCCGACGTTTTCGCCAGTGCTTCATATTCGGGTGGATTCTTGCGTGGATTTCTCTCAACTGGAGGTTACACCCGGTTTCGCGGAGCAAATGTATATTGATGAGGGGCTTCAGGAAGACATGCCAGCGGCCGAAATCCATCTGCCTGTTCCAGTCCCTGTTACGCTCGAGTTTCCTCAGACTATGGAGACAGAGGCGATAAAAATTCTGAGCTCAGACACCTCCTCTTCCTCATCCTGTTCCAGTTCTCGCAAGCGGGCTAGGGATGAGACTCTGATTGCAGTTGTGGACCCTGAAGGGAAAAAGCTTCGTGCTAGTGCTGTTCCTCCTACTGATCAACCCCCAGGTTTGGGTTACACTTCCTTTTTGAATTCTCTAATGCTGCAGTTTAGACACTTTGTTCTGAATTCTTGTTTCAATTTTCTGCTGACTTCTATGCTGATGTTGGTGCAAGCTGTTGTTTATGCTGCGTTTCGTTCTGTTTTTACCTATTGCCCTGTAGCTGTTCATCTTATTTTCCTGTTAGTTTTCCTGCGAGTTGAGGTCTCTTGGGTGTTAGCTTTGACTGGTACATGGTTGGCTTTGGTGGTTGGGCCTCACCAACCACGGGTGTCCAAATGATAATTCTCAGCTGGAATTGTGGCGGTATTGGTCAAGCCGCTACAATTCGTACAGCTTTTAAGTTGATCAAGGAACACAACCCGGATATAATGTTCCTTATGGAAACTAAAGCTAACTATCTTAAGGTTGCTTCCCTGTTTCGATCTTTTGGCTTTGTCTCCTTTGCGAGGGTTGATCCGGTGGGATTAAGTGACGGGTTATGGTTAGGTTGGAGATCTCCGGTTTTACTTGATATTTCTCATGTGCATAAGAATTGTATTTTGTCTACCTATGCGGGCTCTAAAGAAACTAGAGAACTGCTTGGTTTTATTTACGGGCACCCTTTAGTTTCTCAGCGGGCGAATACTTGGGACTTAATTAGCCGTTTTTTACATTCCTTCTCTGGACCGATATGGTTGGGCGGATATTTTAACCAGGTCCTAGATTCCTCAGAAAAATTAGGTCACAATACCTCAGCTATACCGGGTATTTCATGCTTCTGGGATTTCTTAGAATCTTTTGGGTTATCCGATCTTAGTTGGGTTGGTCCAGTTTTTACTTGGGTACGCGGTCATCCCGATCGAGGGTTTGTTTTTGAAAAGCTTGACCGCATGATGGCTTCCGCCTCTTGGATTATCTCGAATCCTCATGCGTTTGTCCAAAACTTAGCTATCCAACGTTCGGATCATGCTCCTCTTCTTTGTAATACTTCACCTCCGCTGAAATCTTATCCTCTCGCCTTTCGCTTTGAGGCAATGTGGTTTTCCTCACCGCTGTGTATTTGCCTCATTCGGGAGGTGTGGTCCATCCACACCTTTGGGTCTCCTCAGTTCAAGTAATGAGACATTTGAGTACTTTAGCTACCTCTCTACGAGCGTGGAGTAAAGCCAGTTTTAGGAATCTGGACTGTCAGATTCATGATATTCAAAAAATCCTGTCACACTCTCAGCTATTGGTGGCTGATTCTGAGCAGAACCAAATAGATGATTACCACATTCGTAGTCACCTGAATTTCCTCCTAACATGTGAAGAGCTTTTTTGGAGCCAACGCTCTAAAATCACTTGGTTACATTCGGGCGACCGCAATACCAAACTTTTTCATGCTTTGACAATTATCAGGTGCAGGAAAAACCGAATCCTCTCTCTCAAGGACCGATCCGGGTTTAGTATTTCGGATGAGGATGCAATTCGAACTTATTTAGTTAACTATTTCTAGGATTTGTACTCTCCTTCTGATACTGTTAACCTTGGCCATCGGCATCGGGTTTCAGAATATCTTGCTTCTCTTTCTATTCCATCTGTTTCCTCAGAATCCTGCTTTCATCTTCTTCAACCATTTACGGAAGCGGAAATAAAAAAAGTAGTGTTCCAGATGAAGGATTTAAAGCACTGGGGCCAGATGGTTTTCCTGCCCTTGTCTTCAAACGTTGTTGGAGTATTATGGGGCCTTTAGTAACCTCTGCTACCCTATCCTTTCTCCAATCTGGCCGAATGCTTCATGAAGTGAATCGGACTTTTCTTTCTCTAATTCCGAAAGTCAATGTCCCTGAGCTGGCGGAAGATTTCCAGCCGATTAGTTTGTGCAACGTTGTTTATAAAATCATTTCCAAGGTTCTTGTTAATCGAATGACACCCATTATGTGCAAGCTAGTTTCCCCCTTTCAGAACTCTTTAGTTCAGGGTAGATGTCTTTCTGACAATGTGATGCTTGCACAAAGAACTCACCGATTGTGTACGACATCGCACCAAAGGGGGGGTTACTTTAGTGGCCTTTAAATTGGACTTAAGTAAGGCGTTTGACTGGATGAATTGGACGTTCCTCCATCAAGTTCTTGAACAGTTTGGATTCCCTTCTCATTGGCTAACACTGTTAACTCAATGTTTTTCAACAGTTACTTACTCCGTTTTGGTCAATGGAGCGTCTACTCCTTTCTCTCCCCCTTCCAATGGTTTGCGACAAGGAGACCCCCTCTCTCCTTTCCTTTTTATCCTTGGTGCCGAAATCCTTTCGTTGAGTTTACGTCATGCTGAGCAGAATGGCAAAATATTAGGCATTAAGGCCGGTCGGTATTCCCCTTCAGTTTCACACCTTATGTATGCCGATGACATTTTCTTATTCCTTAGGCTACAGAAGGATGTCTCCGTTGACATCGCAGCAGTGAAGCAGGTTTTGGGGAATTATTGCCTTTTTTCCGGACAAAGGATTAACTGGTCGAAGTCTAGTTTGGCAGTCAGCCCCAACTCTTCACCTGAGACCTGTAGACTGATCGAAGTTGGTTTCGAATTTTCTTCCACTCAGAGGTTCGGTAAATATTTAGGCATCCATTTAGATGTGGTTTCTCCAAACAAGGACATCTTCCGAGGTCTTACCCAACGGGTGCAAGATAGATGCGCTCACTGGCTAGGGCTCCTTCTAAATAAAGCAGGGCATGCTACGATTATTCAGTCTGTCCTCTTTTCCATTTTGGTGAATTATATGTCGGTGTATAAACGCCCCATCTACATTTGTAACCAGTTGGATCAAATTCTAGCTTGGTTTTGGTGGTCGGGCGAGGCGACCTGAAATTCCATTCACTGGATTGCATGGCCCACGCTATGTCTTCCTAAATCCCTTGGAGGTCTAGGTTTCCGTGACTTTTCCAAATTTAACCAATCTCTTCTTACCAGACAAGCCTGGAAAATTTGGTCGAACCCTTGTAGTCTTTTTGGTCAAGTTCTTAAAGGCCGGTACTTTGTGCGTCGTAGTTTTCTCCAATCTCACCCACCCGGCTCTAGTTCCTGGATTTGGCGTAGTGTTTTGGTTGGGCAACGGGTTCTCACACAGGGCTTACAGTGGCATATTGGTCGATCTCGGTTTGGATGGATTGGTGGTTACCTTCTGTTTCTCCTGTACACCTTCACGCTTTCCGTACTTCAGATACCATTCATTGGAAGATCTCAGATCTTTTCCTCCCTTAATCGCGCATTTGGAATTTAGAAGTGCTTTTTCATACCTTTCCTGTAGATGTTGTCTCGCATATTCTATGCCTCCCCCTTCTAAACCCCGGTTCCACATACGAATCCTTTTTCTCTTTTGTTAAAGGCAATGCTTGTTCGGTAAAATCGGTGTACAAATTTTTATCTGTTAAGCGCTTCTCAAATTCCTGGGTTACCCCGGTGATGACATCTTGCCTTTGGAAGAAAATGTGGCAACTTCCTCTTCCGGAGAAAATTAAAATCTTCCTGTGGCAGTTTCTTCACCTTAGATTACCGCTATCATCTCTACTGTTGAAATGCCACTGCCCTGTGATTGATCACTGTCCGTTATGCACCTCCGTCCCCGAGACGCGTGAACACCTATTTGTTGAGTCTTTAAAAGTGCGTCAGCTTTGGGATTACTTTCTCCCTTGATGATTCCAGTCTCGAACCCCTATTACTTCGGCAAGTGCTTGGTTCCGAACTTGGTTAGCTCAACCTATTTTTGAGGATAGTCATGCCTTATTGGAGATAGTTACAATCGCAGTTGTACTTTGGTCCATCTGGCTTGGTCGAAATGATTTGGTTTTTAATGGGCAAGATTTTTCTTTGACGACTATTTTGACTAAAAGTCGATTGCTTCTTGGCCTAGTCCTTCAACTAAGAGGTTTCGGCACTATTTTAGGAAGGCGACGCTCAACTTTGGTCTCAGCTATCCTAGGTTTGGCGGCCTGAATGCTTTGCTCATTTTTATCCACCGCTGCACCCTCTTTTCCTTTCCTCTCTTTGCACTTGTTTGCCTTCTCTGCCACCTGTATTCTATACCATTTCAGTAGCCGTGTCTTCATCGTGGTTTTGGTATTGGTTTCATTTTATATTATAGTTGCTGGCATCCTTTTGGGGCTATGATTGACGGATTTGATGCTGATGATGAAATTTTAGCGTTCCATCTTGCTCTCAGCCACGCTATCGATTGGTTATGTACACTCCATTGTTTACACGTCATTGCTCTTCTTCCTCACTCTAATCTCCTTATGCAGATGGGCACTAGAGGACGACAGCCTCGGGATGATGTAGCTGTTTTGTGTACATTCTCTTCTCATAGCAGGCCTCTGCACTCGTTACATATCGCCCAAGGGAAAGATGAAGTGTTGACCCCCACTTCAAGCCTGGCCTCTTTTGCTGCTAGATCTAATCTTCGAGTTCAACGGCGGTGATCTGATGCCTCTTGTTGCCTACCTCGCTGATTGGAGTTTGGGTCAGGTTGTAATCTGTGTACTGGATTTGGTAGCTTTCTCTTTTGTTGTACAGGTGCTCCTCTTTCTCCTCTGGGATGGGGTGTCATCCCTATTTTGAGCTGTATGCATATTGTATCTCCTTCTTTCTGGTATATATCTTTTGAGTTATCTCAAAAAAAAAATAAAAATGCAAGGGACAACTAGAAGTGAGCAGTCATGGTGACAGTTGAAGGATTTAACGGCACGAAAACCAGGCACGAAAACCAAGACTGCCAAAACAATCAAACTTAGACGGTGCAAGAGCGGAAAGCGAGACAGCAAAGGACGATCTACTTCCAATCAAAATTGCATACAGACAGTAGTAAAAAAAAAATCAAATTGATCGAACAGAAAATTTATTTCATGGAGTTCAACGACAATTAGATTGAACAATTAAACCATTAGCAGATGATTGATCCACGGCTAATTTAGATTTCAAAAAGTAGACCTTTACCTTTAATCGTGATTAAACTCAAAATTTGATCTTCTCAATCCACTTGTATCAAAAGCCCTAAAATTAACATATCGAAATGTTCAAATTAAATTCTAATGACAACGAAAATTCGTAGTCCACTACGAATCCCAAATCAATAATCAAATCAAATTAAATTATTACCTCAAGCAATATGCAAAACCTCAATAAGTCTCTTCCTAGGGATTCTTTGGAGGCTCTTCTAAAATTTCTTGTGTTCTTATAAAATATGTATTGTACGTAACTATCAGACACCTAAAAGATATATACTTATATTCCTAAGAAAATTAAAATTTAAAAATACTCATTACGTCCTCAACTCTAATTTTTTTTAAGCATTTAAATATGAGGGGTCTAACAACTACATAGTTGAGCTCGACGTTCACGAGGGTCATGAGGACAGAATCGTAGAAGATAATCGTTAGGGAATTGAAGTTATCATGGGGTATTGACAATATTTGGATGACATTGTAGTACTATTTTTATGTTTTGAGAATTGGTTGGAGCACAAATCTCCTTAGAGTTTTAATTATTTTTGTTAGTTGAATAATGTGGATGTAGTGGAGAAGAATCCATAAGTATGATCTTGATAACCTTGTAAATGGTTTAGACTTACTACTTGTTATAAATCTTGTGTCCAGGTTGTAGTAGGCCTGCTGAGCCCTAGTGGAGGTTTAGTAGGCTAGGTCACAACCGTGGGTTCAGGTCGTGACACTCTCCCTATGTGACTTTGGCACAAAAAAAGAAAAGAAAGTTTGATGAAGAAAAGAAAAGAGGAAGGGTAGTAACTTTCCTAACCAATGAGTTTTGAGTTGGGATATGAGGAAGGAAAAGGAAGAGGATAAAACTACGAGAATGCCTACTTTTCACCCATGTTATGTTCTTTGACACTCTCATTTGTTGCTAGCAGTTTTCATATATATATATATATATATATGTGTGTGTGTGTGTGTGTGTGTGTGTGTGTGTGTGTGTGTGTGTGTGTGTGTGTGTGTGTGTTGTCCTTAATGCACTTTATAGTGTTAAAACAAGGGTGTTGAACATTATTTATTCTATGGACGAAGACGCTCCACAAAACATACCACTTTACCGCAATTATGAAAAATTAGGAGAATGCCATCTTTGTAACCAAGTTTGTTAACGAAGCCGAGAATATAAGGAAAAGAAGCTCCAAATGGTTCTCTCGTTATACTGCAAAATTGTCATTATTGGATTACCTATATATTACAAGCTTGTAATTCTGGTCCTAACTTGCGTTGTTGTAGCAACTTTCTACTTTGAGTTTGGGCAAGACTTGATTTATGTACGGTTGTATGGTCACTTGTCAAAAACAAGATTTTCGATGGTATCAAAAATCCTATAATTACCAATCTTTTTTGTTAGCCCTCTGGCCAGAACTTAAGCATACATCTTATTTTGAAGATCAACACATTGGTTATCATCTAATGTGTGCTAAGAGTGGATGCTATGCTTGGAAAGGAACTTAAAGCTATAGTGGTATGTCCAATGTTAAATTTTATTTATTGTAATACAGCAAAAAATTGGTGAAGTTAAGATTTTATTCCCGGGATTTTTAGAGCTTAATTTATACTTATTTGACCTGAGGGGTATAGGTTTGACATTCCAGTAATCAGATTCATAGACTTTTTTTTATTTGAAAGAATTTTAGTGATGATACACGATTGGACTCAATTTAGACCAATTTTGTAAATTTAGAGAAGTTAGAGACGTGAACGGTATTCTAAAAATATTTCAAGCAGATTTTATTTAGGGTTGAGGTACTTGTATGTATCATTATTTTTGGTTTGGACTTATGAGAAGAACAAACAAAAGAACCAGCGTTGATATCATTAGCCGTAGACTTCTGGCCTGAATAGAAGGTAAGAGGTATATTCTGATTCTTGAATTAGGGTTTACATAAAAGTAAGATCCCTAAAGCCTTAAGTTTTTGGTGATTGACCTTAGTGCCGTCTGGAATCTATTTCCGTTATGGGAATTTCTTTGGGGATTTCACGCAATTAAGGTAAGGGTTACTATCTCATAAATCTAAATTTAATCAGCGTTGGAACAATCAATCGTATGTTTATAAGAAAGCATCCCTTCAATTATTGACCAACCAATGGACTTGTTCAGATTTATTTTGTAAGTGTTCGTTTTTATTTTAAATCTAAAATTTCATGGTCTCGACTTATCTGAAGCCCCAACGGATTATGTTTGTTGATAATCAGTTGCTGCGAATCAGATTCTTTCTATGTGTGTTTCTTACTATGTGATTTCTTGTCTGTCTGCGGCTTGATATGCCTTTGTAGAATTCTTCTAAGATTCCATCAGCTCTTTATTTTATTGATGGTGAAGCATGCATGATTTGAGCTTGTGCTACTGTCGCATGGTTCCATGTATAAGAAACCGAGTCACCATGTCCTTATGTATACTCATTTCATATCATGACAGCAGACCTTCTCTTTTCCAGCTATTCGACGCATTGAGCCATCTAAGACTCTGTGGGTTTCATGGGTGGAAACCTACGTGTATGAATTTCACCATTAGGCAGCCTTTGTATATGTTCATTCTACTTGTTTGCTCTTATTAGGCAGCTTATAGTCGTTGACCAATGAATTGCCACACCCCATTCTTTGTGGGTTTCTCTTCTTTCATCAAGCTTTTGGACCTTTGGAACTTTCATTAATATAAAATCTGCTGAATTCTGACTTTGATTCTTATGGTTTTACTTTTGGTCCGATACTTAGAACACGTTAAATTGTCTCATTTACCCTTGTGGCATGTTAACTGTCATGTGACATACTCATTATCTCATGATAGATTGTAACATGTCGTGTCCTTTGTATGACATATGAGTGGCACTCATTAGCATGAGCCGTATGCCACTAGTCGATGTAAGCCACTTGTGAACCCAATTTAGTTAATATGTTGGTGTCTGTCTTATTTGTTGGCTACAATTAAATACCTATTCTACGGTCATGTCACAATATATGTGACTTTTATGTTTCTAACTTACTCATCCGGATTGGAAGATGTGCTAGCTCAGTGAGATGAGTTAGAGAATGCGATCTTATTTTTTGAGCCTTATCTCACGTGTCAGTGATGGAATGTGGAACCTTATTTCTGAATGACTCTTCTAGTTTTGTCTCTAGATGAAAAACTATTTTGCAAATTTGAAATTCTATCCCGAATCTGTTCAGTTAAAATTATGTAGCTCCACAATTTCATTTTTTTCAGACATTTTTGTATTCTTTTTGGTTGATCCGTTAAGCGACCTTACTAGGCATTTGGCTCACTCCCTTGTTGTTTTCCTTTCAGGTAATCAATAGAGGGGACTGGATAATGAGGCTAGCTGTGTGACTGAGAGCTAACATTTTAATTTCAGAGTTAACTTTGACTATGTTTAGATATTATAACGAGGAAAATTTATTTGGATTTGGACGTTTAACTTGGAACTATGTGTAAGAATAATTTGGGGACTACATTACTGTTTTAGGCCTATTTGGCATTTAATTATGTAACTTGGAGTGTTATTTTTAGATGCTTTAAACAACTAGTTTGGGAGATTTTTTTAAAAAAAATTTAGGTTTTCTGTCATTTTTATTTGAAAGTAATGCCCCGAAAATGACTCTTGGACCCCTTCTGCATTGTAGGTAAATAGTTATGGGACTGAACTTTTTTTTACATTTGAATAGTTCTTTTCATTAGCTTTTCAACAAAAATGAAGCCTCAATCTAATTTTTTTTAAGAGAAAGTAATGCCCAAAATGAGTTAGGTGATTTTCTTGAGTAATTATTATAGTCTACTGCAATGTTTTATACTATCAACTACAATCACGCAGTATCACTCCAAATTTAGGATTTAATCAAGAGTTATCCACTCAGTTGACCACTGTACTATTAGACACATTTAACTTTGATTACTGGACATCGATTTGTGTTAAAATGATTACTAAATTTTGAAATTTGTTCCAATCAAGTCATTCCGTCAAATCTAGCTTGCCGCCGTCCCGTTAAGTCCTTTAGTTAGGGGTATATTCATCATTGTACCCTCTTCTTTCCCTCCATTTTTTCTCTAACACTGGTTATAGTCCAACACTGTAAAAAAACAAGTCTAAATTTGCCAACATTCAAGTGGAGACATAAGTAAGCAGAATTCAACTATTTCATGGTTTATTATCTACTTCACCATCAAACCCATATGCGAATTTGTCCCCTTCTTTTGTTCCAGCGCCACTACACCATGACCATTTCATGGTCTTTTTGGGTGAAAGGTCAAGTTGTATTATTAAATATGGGATTCTTAAGACAAGTACTACTTATAGTCCAATACTGCAAAATAACAAGTCTAAATGTGCCAACATTCAAGTGGAGACCTTAGTAAGCAGAAGTTCATCAGTCATTTTACTTCACCAACAAACCCATTTGAGATTCGTCCCTTTCTGCCATACCCAAGACCCCCATATATAATGATATCCTTACCAAAACACAATTGCCACCCACCATCACCGCCGCCACCGTACATGTAACACATGTCATCAGCACATTAGCATCCCATAACCCTCAAGTCCCCACCAACATCAATGTCCTCACTCAATTTATTTCCCGATCGAAAACCCATGCCACCACCGCTCCACTGACACTAAAAGACCCACACATGTACACCATTACTTCTACCATCATTAAACAATGCATGTATGACTTTGTGTGTGTATGTGTGTGTGTGTGTGTGCTCGCATGTGTGATTATGTGTGTGCGTTTGACTGTTTGCGCGTGTGTGACTCTGTGTATGTGATTATGCGCGCTCGCGTGACTGTCTACTTGTCAATATGTATGTGCACTCACGCATGTGTGACTTTGTGTGTGCACGTGTGCATTTGACTCTGTTTGCGCGCGCGCATGTGTGTGTGTGTGAAGAAAGAAGAAGGTGAACAGTTTATGATGGTTTTACCCCTAAATAAACAGATTTAGATTGACGAAAGGTAAAAGAGTGGCCGGATTAAAACAACTTTCAAAGCTTAATGGTCACTTTGACACAAATCGATATCCAGTGACCAAGGTTGAATTTGCACAGTAGTCAACCAATTAGTTAACTCTTTAATTAACTATAAGCTCTTGACTTTAGTTATAACAACTAGAGTTAATTACACCTATGTCCTTAAGGTCAAGGTGTAATTAACTCACGAATACAAAGTTTGTAAAGTCAACAATACGTGGCCAAAAATATTTGTAATGTTCCCAAAAATTCGAAGCTTCGCGCCCCGAACTCCCGGGTCGTTAACCTACCGGGTCAAATCAAACCTGTCAAATATGTTCACTAACACATACTTCAAGATATTTAATCCGATACTAGCCCAAATTCTTCAACTACAGCTTACAAGACTGCTTAAACTTAGGCTATCAAAACCTAGGGAGTCAAACCTATTCCTGAACATGCAACAATTGATCGTCACCTGCAAAAGGGAGTCAAACAAAGGGTGAGCTTTTGAGAGCTCAGTAAGGTCGTACAGGGACTACAAAAAGAATTACCAAACGACTCCAAAGAATCCAACTGACGATGATTTCCGAAATACCTCAAACAATTTGAAGAGCTCAATAATTTCCAAAATGATCAAAATTCATAAAAAAATAGATACCAAAATAACAATAATAATCATGATGGTTTCCAAACGATCAGTAAAATATCACTTTTAAAGTCATCATTTCCAAAGTACCATAATTTCGACACAAGCACAAATCATTTAGATATACTTTCCAAACATTTCTGCCCACACCAATACACACCAAATCCTCCCATACACACCAACTCCCGCCAAAACACACCAATGCAAAATCTCATGTCAATGTACAAAATGACAACAATTCGATAATACAACATGTTATTCAACGCTTAATGGACAGTAATTAATGAGCATCGATAAGCATTTCAGTAAACGTTTAAGGCTCAATGAAAGGTTTTTAAGACAAGTAATACAACTTGTATAAACATAATAGCATCCAAACGAATAGTGATGATAAATCATAATAACATACGATTATCAAAATTGCTCAGCATACAATAACAGGCGAGCACTATAAGATTTCCAAATGACCGATTTAGGTTCAATATTGAGATTTTCTGGGTAATAACATGTTGATATCAGTTCATACTTCAGAGTTCAACATTAGTCATAAGTAAATCAAAGGAGTACTCACAAGTACGAGTTATCAAAATAATGGTTTGGACGAAAGTCCTTACCCAGGGTTCAGATAGAATCCCTGACCTAGATCTGCAGCTAAAATATTTACTTGGAAATCTTTAACTTTAACCTAAACGGAATAATTGAATCATTAGAACACAGACTATAGAAAAATATTATAACTTAATGCAGACTCACACATGCTCCCAAAACGAACCTCCTTCACCAGGTATGTAAAATTACCAAACTGCCCTTAGGTGTAAAATTACCAAAACGCCCCTCTCAGACTTAAATCGCCAAATTGGTCTTCCCGTAACTAGAATCACCCAAATAGCTTTACAATATGTCAATTTACGCAAACACGCCTTTTATAGGTAAAATTACTAAAATACCCCCTCGAGGTGGTAAATTACCAAATTACCCTTGGGGCTTTTTGGCACCAGAAAAAAATTCTAAAAACATCTTAAAATGCTATGTTAAGCGTCTAGATGTCATTTCTGTACTAAAAATTATTTTAAAATTTTTTTGCCCGAATATCCCAAATCGGTGTCCGAACTTAACGTTAAAAGGCCGGTTTCGTAAAAAATGCCTATCAGCCTTAGAATGACACAAAATTTTAGATATTGAATCATGTTAATAAATTAAGGTTCTCCTAAAAATTTCAGATTAAAATAGCTTAGTTCAGTATGCTAATTAAAACAAAAATTTCTCCTAATTGGTGCCCTAATTTAGTGCCCTTCACGGACACTGGAAAATTTTGAAATATTTTAGAGCATATGTCTCGTAAAAATATTGGGGGTTATAGTTTTAGACTTTGTCCAATTTTGAACCTTACTATTTATAGCAATTCGTGAAAAAAAACTGCCTAACAAAGGCACACGCTGCTGCACCTTTTCCACACACACTTTCTTCTTCCTTCAGCTGAGACATATGGCTGTTCCAACTCACATAGACACCCATGAATTCGTCCGTAATCCACTAAAAATCACCTACATGGATAACTAACACACACTTACACAATTTAAATCCATAATCACACCCCTCAACCCACAGATCATCAAAATATACACACACCCGAAATAAGAACACACACACACACACTCACACACACACACACACTGCCAAGAACACACACAGTCAACACCCAAAACACACGCTAGCCACCCTGATACCCTTAAAAACTCACCCAAGTTCCCTTTTCTCCTCTGATTTTGGCTTCCCTGAGCTCTATTCTCTTCTCTGTTTTGCGTTTTTTTTCCTTCCTATTTATTTTCATCCTTTCCCGAAATGGAAAGGTTCTTCTATCTTCTCTCTCTCTCTCTTTGTTACTTTACCTTTTTAGAAATATAACCATTATCTATTATTTAATTCATGAATTTGCACATAAAAGAGTAGGAGGTGGTCATTGCTCATGACCTGATTCCTAAAAACTTGACACCTGAACACAAAATTTTCCAAAATTGCACAATAGTCTTCCAAATTTCCATATTCACAAAATGGTCTTGCAAGTTTCAAAAATTGTATTTTTGTCCCAAATCTTTTTAAGCTCCTACACACTACTAATTCCTGAGTATTTCTTAACTTTAATGCCCATTTATTTTTTGGAGCCCCAATGGTTATTTTAACTAGCTCCCGAAATTCGGGATATTACAATATCAAACATTATTTAGCCATATCCATATGTTATTGAGCTATTGAAAAAGTATAATCTTTTATTGATATCATTATATTATACTTTGACTATACCATTACAGCCTTTCCATGGTACACACACTTGCAAGAAACCTTCTAACTATATTCTCTCTCCAAGCTAGAACGGTTCAATAATATTTACCCCCTTTTGATCATGAAAGCAACGTCTGCACGCCTTCGAATTTTAACCTACAAATCCACTGCCAAATGCTGATCATGATAAGTCAAACAACAAATCACTTTTTTAAAACGGTGAACTTTTCAAGCATTGATTTGCTAGACAAGGGATAGGTAACGGGGTGTGTTTTTGTGTATGTATGTGCACTTTTGTGCCTATTGTGTGTATGAATAAATTTGACTTCCCTTGCTGAGTGAATGCAATGAATGTCAGTGATGATGATTCTGGGTGGGTTATTGGGGTACATAAAATCTACTACAGAGGTGGGAGATTGGCATAAAATGATCCCATGGTGATGGTGGTCATTAAATAGATCGGGAGCTGGACCTATAGATTTGGGGTGGTTATGATAACATGTTTGGGCCATCTTGGATGTGAAGTGTGGTAGGCAGTGGTTTTCGATAGTTAGGTCAGTAGTTGCGGTGAAGTGGAGATGGGATTAAGCTGTTACCATTGAAATTCTAGTAGTGGCAGTATGATATGGATGTGCTAATTTGGTGGATGCAAGAAAAGTAGCGAGACCAAATTTTTAGTGGACCGCGCCAATTCCAATAAAGCCCTTAATGTAAATAGCTTTTAATGTTAAGGGTGTTTAAGTAATTTTTCAGAAACAATCATGTATATTAAGAATCCATTACATAAGAGGATATCACATATATTTTCATCACACTTATAATTACACCCTAACCTCAAGAACATAGGTATAATTAATCGTAACAACTAACTTTGTGAAGTTCATATTTGATCTTCTAATAAAGCCAAAATTTCATATTTTTCCCATAAAAACGATTAATGACTTTGTCATACACCATAAGCCGCATTCTAATCCTACATTTGCTAGAGAAATCAAGCTCAAGACTAAACTTTTCTCTTTTCATCTTCATGATTTCACACCATTAACGAAAACATATTTGTGAGCAATTCTTCAATTGAGAGATAAATGTCTTATTTCTCTTATCTCTCCATTGATTAGAGCTTTGATTGTACACATCTTGTTTTTGAAGAGAGCTTTAATTGTAGAAGAAGTTTCTTCCAACATTTGTGGCAAAGCGAGGTGTTATCAAGATTTGGACATTTTGGGTCGTCAAAGTATGGTTCTTGGTGTCTGTTTAGTGGAAATGGATTGGATGGCGGTTAGATCTTGACCAAAAGGTAGACCATACGAGTATTTAGGGCTCCTCAAGGGACTTTTGAAGGGGTGGATGTAGCCTTGAGATTGTTCAAATCAAAACATTTAATACGCTCGTATCATGTATCTATAAATCATATCTCTTTGTGTGAGGTAATTTAAATAATATACTTGAAATGTATATTGCTTGATTGATTGTTGAATTGCTTGTGTAGATTCTCCGTTAATGTCTGAAACCCTATTCAACCTCACTCTAGAATTTATTTATAGGTGTCAAGTGGTATCAGAGCCACGACTCTTAATTTTGTTAGTTAACAGCAAAATAGTTCGGAGATTATGGGAATTATTGGTTTGATGGTGGTTCTGTTGCTAGACCTCCATATTCTAATAGTTCCACATATAGCGTATGTAATGCTAGATGAATGTATAGTTGAACTTTAGATCATGAAATGTGGAGAATTGTTAAGGGTGGTCCTTGTGTTCCCGCAAAGTTGTAATGGTGAATATGGTTTATGGGTGAGAAGTGATTTCTTAGGGAATAAATGTCGTAAACAATGCACTTCTCCAAAGAATTGCGCTTTAAGGTGCTTATTTATTAGGTTAGAGACACAAGATTTCTCAACCCAAATTTTGGAGACACAAGATTAGGTAAATATTTGGATGATTTAGGAGTATGCTGTGTTGATCAATATTGGGGGGGGGGGGGGGTCAACTTTCGAAGCTTGGTACATTGTCATCCACGTTCGTTTTAGGCGGGCTTTGTATTATTAAAAATCTCTAGAAGCATGCCATTATTGGTAATTGAGATCACTCATAACTTATATAAAGATATGTGAAATTCGAAAGGAGTGAAAGTAAAAAAGCTAACTATTTCAATTAATACTCTAAGAAATTAAGCTAATGATATGTCCTTAACGGTTTTGAGTCGCCATCTTTTAGCTAATTAAATTAAGTAACAAGAAAGAAAGAAATCTTTAGTTGGACCCAAAATTATCAACTAAGCGAATATCACCTGTGTAATTTTGGGGACTAAGTTACATATGAGAATGTGTTAGACACCCCATCAACCTTAATTGAAGGTCTCTACTTGTTTTTAGGTAATTGGATGATATGACCTTGTTTTGAACCTAGATTTAATACAATTCCTAATTTATTATTTCGAAATGGTTTGAAGTCAACCGCAAAGATGAGTGATCGTTGTAAATAATTGAACAAACCAAGATCAAAACCTTTGTAGCTACGAGGAATACAAGAGGTGACCTAAACCTTAATTTTTCATTCTATGAAGAAAATCTTCTTTGAAACGAGTTTCATTTTCATTCAAAAATCATGTTCGATTGCAAAAAATGGATTGAATCTATGCTTATAAACCGGGAAAAAACACACTATAAGATCTAGATTTCCGGACCTTCAACTTTCATGTTTGTTGATCCACGATGCACAGGCATATGATTGTACGTGTTGTATGTACGCAAGAGTGTATGTAAATTTCTTAAGAGATAAACAACAACATCGAGGGAATTGACAGCGTGGCATTGAGAAGCTGGGTAAATAGTAGCCTAAAGTCTGAAGGCCGAAGAAAAGTTGAGAAAGAGGCCTTTAGCCAACCTTAAACAACTACATAAGAGAACTCTATAGTCTAAAAATTATCAAAACTACCTTTGTGTCGCTCGATACACTTTAGCCACCAACCATGCCGATAACAAACACAAATATTGCCCAGTACACTATTCTTCAAATTATTGGAAAGCCCTTATTTGACAAAGAAAAGGTAGCTTACCCTGCATGTGTGCATTAATTAAACATCGATAGCCCAAAATTTAGATCTAAGGGATCAGATACGCTAGACTTTAACTCGGGTTAAGCTCAACATAAGCAGACTAATAGGCGACAAACACTACAAGAAAATAGGTCACTAGTGACAACACCATGTTGTCACAATATAGTACAAAGTTGTCACTGAAATTTTTCAGTGACGACATTTTGTTGTCAAATGAGTCGTCACTATAAGCCCGTCACTAAAGACTTTCAGTGACAACCTTATATCGCTTGTCACTAAATCTAAAAGTCACTGTGACAAAATCGAAGTTGTCACTTTTACACGAACTCTAGTGACAATAAAGTTATCACTTATTATCCTCAAATATTGTCACCGTAACCCTTCGTTGTCACAAAAAACCATACACCTGAACTTGTGGTTGAGATTCAGTCACAAGATGGCTTGTCACATTATTTCACTAGTGACAACTGCAATGTTGTCACTATTTAAATATGTGACGATTTTCGTATTGTCACAATTGTCTTTTGTACCAATTCTTTATATTGTCACTAAAACATTCAAGGACAATTTCTCGTTGTTTCTATACACACTAACGAGGAACTTATATTCATTTAGTGAAAATCATAAAATTTTCTCTTTTTAGGTAGTGGTGACAATAGTAAGTTGCTACATGTTACCATTTTTTTATGCTCGGTTCGTATTGCTCTTCTACAAAATAACGAGGATAAATTTTTAACTTTATGGAATTGAATTCAAACATCATCCATACAAAGACATCATCCATTACAAATCTACACTTAATCTTAACATAAATTAAAAGCGTTCTATTTACAAAATCAATAAGCACTAAGGTAAGGGTGTTGCCGCCTCCTCGTCTTCAATGCCTTATACTCAAATCCCAAAAATCATTTTTCACTGAACAAAAAATATAACCTGGTCAGCAAACCACAAAACAAGATTACTGTAAACACACTAGATGATCAAGTGTGGACTATCTCTTTCAGCATAGTTGATGAGTACTAATCAACTTGAAGGATTTCATTACTTATAAAATTCTACTAGAACAAAGATTAGTCCATACCACTATAAAAATATTCCATAGATCCATAAATTGTAAGCATGTAATCTTGAAATTTCTAAAACAAGAAGCTTCCGATATAATCCAAAAACGGAATATTTTAGTCCAATAGGAACTCACCATCAAGAGGAAGAATGGCCGCTGCCCTTTTGCACTAGTGCCAACATCAACCGGTTTGTCTCCCTTTGTGAATCTTCTTGCATTTCTTTAGCCAATTGATTTCTTGTTAAAGTTTTACAATGAACACATACTTACAGCAACGAAACAAATAAAGAAAAGAACCTCGTATTTAACAAATTACAAAAAAAAAAATAGAGAGAGAGAGACCTGGACCTGCAGAAAAACTGCAAAAGCAAGTTAACTTAATAGGGAAAAAATGTACAAAAAACAAAAGTTGCCAAGTCAACAAGTAGTAGTGCTTTAGTAAACAGGTTCCTCACTAAAATAAAAGAACCAAACTCCGACTTGAACCAAAAAATTGACCATCCGTACAGTTTAAATTCCATGATGTCCTCCCAATTACAAATGAACATCCTAAAAGTCAGAAGTTCAAAAACTTCCTATTTCAATCTTCTGGTGAAACCCAATAGTCTTAATTAAGGTCAGTGACCCCATAGCACTCCTCTCAACACCATTATTTAAATAAAGCAAATGATCTGAAATAAACAAAGACAGGAATTTGTTCCAAACAGGCTAGACGCATAGTTATTCCAACATATAATCACTCAATACAAAGAAGATAACCTCTCTACTACATATAATCTCAATACATAATATGATCAAATTACAGTCCTAATAAAATTTTGTTTTTGAGTTGCATCCAACTTTTATCCATTTTCACAGTCCTACAGCATGGCAGACCTCTTATATCTCAAAATTAATGGAGAAAGAGATCTACAGTAAGTTAGCATGCTAGGATATCTCAAGGTATTACAACCAAGGTTTATGGAAATACAAGAAACACACAGAACGTGCATCTAGTTAGTAGTTGAAGAAGACCACCGAACTCTATGCATGGTCACAATTAGAGAACTCTAACTGAAGCATAAGGCACAGCCACACTTGGAGAACCAAGTGAAACATTAGGTATTTTAAGGTTGTGTTCCCAGGAAAGAAAAAAGAAAAAGCAATGCATCCAAGCCATTGGATTTTAGTTTCTTTTTCCCGATTAATTTGCTATAGGTGTAATAGTCATTTTGCGTTAATTCTTTGATATAGGAAACTCTTTATGTAGTCTTTTTTTGGAGAAAAGAGCTACTACTGCCAGTTCACTTAAGATTGAATGGTTCTATTTCTCCCACACTAAGTTATGCAAGCAAATATGGATTATATTGGTGCAAACAAATATGTGTTATAGTACCAAAAGTTGATAACGACCTACAAGGGGTGCTTCAACTTGAATGTGTACAGAATGCAAATTCAGTCGACTCCTAGTTAGCTTTTAAATCCATTGTTGTCTATGCATGTGGTTGGCTTAAACAGGAATTTGGCGTCATGACATTTCAAGCTAATTGATCTCAATCTGTAAGCTTGGGATGCGCTATCTCCAACGAGTGACCGCCATAAAGCAAATTACGAGGACTTAGACGATATGACATATAACTCGAGCCAAATGGCAACAGGTGGTATGGCCTATAGTCACCACTGATTTTTGCAAGGGTAATTGGATCATTAGTCTCAACTAACAGAGACCAATCCTTTGTTTTACGTCCAAACAGTGCATTTTCCATAAATAAGATAAACTTTAGATTATGTTAGCTGATAGGATGATTTGATAACTCTGAATATTTGGCAACATTTGATTGTGGTTTGGATCAAAAATAGCTATAATATGTGGCTCAGAGTGAAGGAGGTTGCTGATGGCATAGTTTAAGGTCAGTAACATAACCATCACAGGTAGAGTCATTGGTTTGATACTAACATCTTGTGTGGGCATTCACATTTCACGTAAAATCAACAGTAGCCTTGACCATTAATTCTCTGGTGGATAATTTTGTGCAGAACTGTGTATTACCCAAACTAGGTGGGATTTCGTATAATTTCGACCAATATATGTAACAAGTAAGCTGATAACTTTCGAAGCAGGAGTACAATAACTCATATAGTACATCACACTGATAGTATTGTGGGAACGAAAGCACATATAGAATATTAATCGGAATATGTATACACGAGAGAGAGAGAGAGAGAGAGAGAGAGAGATTGTGTGTGAAGAACCTGAGAAAGCACGGAAATAGCGGCTCTAGAACACCAATTTTTCAATAAATAGCAAAAGAAACCTATAATCGAACATGTAATTCAGCAATACTGTGGCAAATCTCATACCGTAAAATTCGTATTTCCCAAAACCTAAAAACATGAATCTGGGTGCTCATATGCATTGCCCTTGTTCCCTATAGAGCAAAAGAGTTGCATGATGATCCCTAGGCATCCAGTCGTTATCTCCTTGTGCCGCTGCAGCTGTTTCTAGGGCTGACAAAAGCTCACCTCCCCTCGTGCCTCGATTCCCTGCCATCCGAACCCGCTGGCTCACCTATATATGCATGTACACACGCAGAGGGACAGAAAGGGAGGGAATATGTGTGTGGTGGGGTGAGGGGTGGAGTCGTGGAGACGAACCTGAGAAACGGCGAAATCCGGTAGGCAGAATCTGAGAGACAGAGAGAAATTGGGAGATCGAAGAGGCTGAATACGAAGAGATAGGTTGCGAAATTATGCTGGACTCGATTAGCGTATGTGAATGTATTTATGAACAGTTAAAAATTTGAAAGATTTTCGACCAAAATTCTACGGCAAAATTTCGTGCAATTATTGTCGCGGTGTTGTGACAACAAGAGCCTTGTCACGGACAATTAGTCCTTTTTTATTTTTAATAATAATAATAATATAAATGTGACAACATACAATTTTGTCACTATAACTAACTAAATAGTGACAACAATAATCATGTTGTCATTATTGTATTTTCAAAGCTCTTCCCACCAATGCAGTGACAATGCCACCAAGTGATTAGTGACGAAACTAAGTGACGACTTTATTGTTGTCACAAGATATAATAATGTAACAAGTTAATTGTGACGATATTCATTCGAGTCACAGTTGGTCATATATAGTGACAACTTTTATGTTGTCACTGAAAAAGTTATCACTAATGACATATTTTCTTGTAGTGTAAGAGAAATCCATTGATGTTAAGACAAGTAGTCCAGGATTGGTTGCTTATTACTGAATAAGTATTAAATGCATTTTGACTTTGGAAACCCAACATAGGCAGATAAATAGGATTGGTTGCTTATTACTGAATAAGTATTAACCGTAAATGGGTAACGAAACTCTGCAAATAATAGCTTTATCATTAACCCTGGAGTTGGGGAAGTCAAGAAGTCCATCTACTTGATTGAAAGCTCTACGGGGCTTTTGTGTTCCAGTCCCCCTCCTCGACGTACAATTTTGGTTAGGCTTTTTGTTTGTAGAAGATTTCATCCATCTCTAACAGATTTTTAAGCTCAACAATATTTATCTTTAGCCATATATACAATAAACTTCCTTGCTTGAGTAAATCCCTATTGAGCTTGAATGACTTTAACTTGAAGGTTAATATGACTGAATCTGTCCAGATTCCACCCATGCAATTCTACATCTGCCAAATTATTATATTATGCAATTTAGAATAGAAAAGATCCACCGATGGGATTAGTCCAAACTTGCTTAATTATCTTCTCGCAATAAGTGATAGTTTACCGGTACGTGGATTTAAGATAAACATTGCGAATGTAGATGTTAAGGAAATATATAGGCTATTGGGATTATCAGAATTAAGATTGTCAGTGGACTATATAAAAAAATTTCGATCTCAAGCAATACAGGATTCACCCAAGGAATCTCCGAGGTCGTAGCCATATGGATTTAATACAACATGGGCTTGTTCGCCATTAGATGGGGGCGATATATCCACGTAACAAGAAGTGTGATCTGCAAAGCGAATTGCCTACTCCATTCCTCATTTGCCAAAACTGTGTCTAATTTCTGAAAGATTCACACCTCTCTCTAGCCCATTAGCCCTAGTGTTGACAAGGTTAATAATTAGGCGTTCTTGTAAATCAGAAGCATCAATAAAGACTCAAAAGCCTCAAAAATTTTAATTACGAGGCTAGTTGTGTGAGTGTGACAGAGAGCTGGTAATTTAATTTCAGAGTTAACTTCAACTATTTTTTTATATTATAATGGGAAAAATTATGTGGATTTTGATATTTAACTTGGAACTGTGTGTAGTAGTAATTTGGGGACTGCATTATTGTTTTAGGCCTATTTGACATTTAGTTATGTTTAGATGGTCTGAATAACTGGTTTGGGAGATTTTTAAATTTTTTTAAGGTTCTCTGTCATTGTTTATTTAAAATTAATGCTCCGAAAGGGCGTTACATTAATGAATGCATAGACTAAGTTACTTTCGAGTGTAATTTTCTTATCTTATTTTAACAAGTCTTCAGTTGATGCTTAAATTAACGATTGTGACCTAAAATGACTGTTGGACCCCCTATGCATTGCATGTAAGTTGATATCTTCTCAAACAAGTGTGTTTCTAGTAAATGAGTGAAAATTGGAGCTAACTCAGATTTTTTTGGAAATAGTTATGGGACTGAACTTTTACATTTGAATAGATCTTTTCATTAGCTTTCCAACAAAAAAACGATGCCTCAATCTAATTTTTTAAAGATAAAGTAATGCCCAAAATGAGTTAGGTGATTTTCTTGAGTAATTATTATAGTTGACTGCAATGTTTTATACTATCGACTACCATCACGCATTATCCCTCCGAATTTGAGATTTAATCAAGAGTTATCTACTCGGTTGATCACTGTACTATTAGGCACATTCAACTTTGGTTACTGAACATCGATTTGTATCGAAATGACCACTGAATTTTAAAATTTGTTCAAATCAGGTCATTCCGTCAAATCTAGCTTGCCGCCATCCTGTAAAGTCCTTTTAGTTAGGGGTATATTCATTATTGTACCCTCTTCTTTCCCTCCATTTCTTCTCTAATAGCGATTATAGTCCAACACTGCAAAAAACAAGTCTAAATGTGTCAACATTCAAGTGGAGACGTAAGTAACTAGAATTTCATCAACTATTTCATGGTTTGTTATCTACTTCACCATCAAACCCATATGCGAATTTGTCCCCTTCCTCTGTTCCAGCGCCATTACACCATAACCATTTCATGGTCTTTTTGGGTTAAAGGTCAAGTTGTATTTTCAAATATGAGATTCTTACGACAAGCACTACTTACAGTCCAGCACTGTAAACTAACAAGTCTAAATGTGCCAACATTCAAGTGGAGACCTTACTAAGCAGAATTTCATCAATTATTTCATGGTTTGTGCTTTACTTCACCATCAAACCCATTTGAGATCCTTCCTCTTTTGTTATTCCATCATCACCACACCCAAGACCACCATAATGATATCCTTACCAAAACACCATTGCCACCCACCATCGCCGCCGCCACTGTACATGTAACACCAATGTGGTTAGTACATCAGCATCCCATAACCCTCAAGGCCCACCAACATCAATGTCCCAACTCAATTTATTTCCCAATCGAAAACCCATGCCACCACCACTCCGCTAACACTAAAAGACCCACACCTGTAGACACCACTATTTCTACTATCCATGGTGCATATATGACTATGTGTGTGCGCGGGCGCGCTTGTGTGTGTGACTGTTTGTGTGCGTGACTGTTTGTGTGCATTTGACTGTGTGTGCTCATGTGACTGTGTGTGTGTGTGTGTGTGTGTGTGTCAGTATGTATGTGCACGTGCATGCCTGTGTGACTCTGTGTGTGTGTGCGCGCGCGCGTGTGCGTTTGACTGTGTGTATGCATGTATGTGTGAAAAAGAAGGAAGAAAAAAGAAGAAGGTGAATAGTTTATGATGGTTTTACCCCTAAATAAACGGATTTAGATTGACGAAAATTAACAGAGTGGCCAAATTAAAACGAATTTCAAAGTTTAATGGTCACTTTGATAGAAATGGATATCCAGTGACCAAAAGTTGCATGTACCTAATAGTACATTAATCTACCGATTAGTTAACTTTTTAATGAACTATAAGCTCTTGACTTTAATTATAACAACTAGAGTTATTTACACCTATGTCCTTGAGGCAAGGTGTAACTAAGTCACGTACATAAAGTTTGTAAAGTCAACAATATGCAACCAAAAATATCAAACATTATTTTAGCCATATCCATTTGTTATTGACCTATTGAAAAAGGATACCCTTTTATTGATATCATTATATTATACTTTGAATATACCATTACAGCCTTTACATGGTGCACAAACTTGCATGAAACCTTCTAACCATATTCTCTCTCCAAGCTCGAAAGGTCCAATAACATTTTCCCCCCTTTGATCATGGAAGCAACATATGGCACGCCTTCAAATCATCACCTACAAATCCGCCGCCAAATGCTAATCGTGATAAGTCAAACAACAAATCAATTTTTTAAATCGTTGAACTTTTCAAGCATTGATTGGCTAGACAAGGAATAGGTTACGGGGTGTGTTTTTGTGTATGTATGTGCACTTTCGTGCCTATTGTGTGTATGAATAAATCTGACTTCCCTTGCTGAGTGAACGCAACGAATGTCAGTGATGATGATTCTGGGTGGGTTATTAGGTACATAAAATCTACTACAGTGATGGGATATTGGCAGAAAATGATCCCATGGTGATGGTGGTCGTTAGGCAGATCTGGAGCTGGACCTACAGATTTGTGGTGGTTACGGTGGTAGGTTTGGGCCATCTTGGATGTGAAGTATGGTAGGCAGTGGTTTTTGATCATTAGGTCAGTAGTCGTGGTGATGTGGGATGGGGTTAGGCTGTTACCATAGAAATTCTAGTAGTGACAGTATAATATGGATGTGCTAAGTTGGTGGATGCAAGAAGAGTAGCGAGACCAGATTTGTAGATAATTCTTCAATTAAGAGATAAATGTCTTATTTCTCTTATCTCTCCATTGATTAGAGCTTTGATTGTACGCATCTTATTTTTGAAGAGAGATTTAATTGTAGAAGAAGTTTCTTCCAACATTTGTGGCAAAGCGAGGTGTTATCAAGCTTTGGACATATGTGGTCGTCAAAGTATGGTTCTTGGTGTCTGTTTAGTGGAAATGGATTGGATGGTGATTAGGTCTTGACCGAAAGGTAGACCATACGAGTATTTAGGGCTCCTCGAGGAACTCCTGAAGGGGTGGCTGTAGGCTTGAGATTGTTCAAGTCAAAACATTTAATACGCTCGTATCATGTATCCCTAAACCTTATCTCTTTGTATGAGGTTGTTGAAATAATATACTTGAAATGTATATTGCTTGATTGATTGTTGAATTGCTTGTGTAGATTCTCTGTTAATGTTTGAAACCCTATTCACCCTCACTCTAGAATTTATTTATAGGTGTCAAGTGGTATCAGAGCCATGACTCTTAATTTTGTTAGTTAACAGCAAAATAGTTCGGAGATTATAGGAATTATTGGTTTTGATGGTGGTTATGTTGCTAGAGCTCCATATTCTAATAGTTCCACATATAGCGTATGTAATGCTAGATGAAAGTATAGTTGAACTTTAGATCATGAAATGTGGAGAATTGTTAAGGGTGGTCCTTGTGTTCCGGCAAAGTTGTAATGGTGAATATGGTTTATCGGCGAGAAGTGATTTCTTAGGGAATAAATGTCGTAAACAATGCACTTCTCCAAAGAATTGTGCTTTAAGGTGCTTATTTATAGGGTTGGACAACTTGGAGGCTAAGTAAACACCTCATGGCTTATAAGGTATTCTCACAACTAGACTTCTGAAAGAGTTCTCAACCCAAATTTTGGAGACACAAGATTAGGTAAATATTTGGATGATTTACGAGTATGCTGTGTCGATCAATATTGGGGGTCAACTTTCGAAGCTTAGTACATTGTCATCCACGTTCGTTTTAGGCGTGCTTTATATTATTGAAAATCTCTAGAAGCATGCCACTATCAGTAATGAGATCACTCATAACTTATATAAAGATATGTGAAATTCAAAAAGAGTTAAAGTCAAAAAGCTAACTATTTCAATTGATACTCTAAGAAATTAAGCTAGTGATATGTCCTTGATGGTTTCGAGTCGCCATCTTTTAGCTAATTAAATTAAGTAACAAAAAACAAAGAAATTTTTAGTTGGACCCCAAATTACCAATTAAGGGAATATCAGCTATGTAATTTTGGGGACTAAGTTACATATGGAAATGTGTTGGACACCCCATCAACCTTAATTGAAGGTCTTTACTTGTTTTTAGGTAATTTGATGATATGACCTTATTTTGAACCTAGATTTAACACAATTCATAATTTATTAATTCAAAATGGTTTGAAGTCAACAACAAAGATGAGTGATCTGTGTAAATAATTGAACAAATCAAGATCAAAACCTTTGTAGCTATGAGGAATACTGGAGATGACCTAAATCTTAATTTTTCATTCTAAGAAGAAAATTTTCTTTGAAACGAGTTCCATTTTCATCCAAAAATCATGTTCGATCGTGAAAAATGGATTGAATCTATGGTTATAAACAAGAAAGAAAAAACACTTGTACTATAAGATCTAGATTTCCAGACCTTCAACTTTAATGTATGTTGATCCACGATGCACAAGCATATAATTGTACGTGTATGTAGGCAAGAGTGGGTGTAAATTTCCTAAGAGGTAAACAACAACATCGAGGGGATTGACAACATGCCATTAAGGAGCTGGGTAGATAGTAGCCTAACGTCTGAAGGCTGAAGAAAAGTCGCAAAAAGAGGCCTTTAGCCAACCTTAAACAACTACATAAGAGAACCCTATAGTATAAAAATTATCAAAACGTCGCCGGGTATACTTTAGCTGCCAACCATGCCGATAACACACAAAAATATCGGCTGGTACACATTTCCTCAAATTATTGGAAAGCCCTTATTTCATAAATAAAATGTAGCTTACCCTGCCCGTGTGCATTGATCAAACATCGATGGCCCAAAACTTAGATCAAAGGGATCAGATTCACTACACTCTAACTCGGGTTAAGCCCAACATAAGCAGACTAATAAGCGATTAAGAAAAATCCAATGACGTTAAGACAAGTAATCCATGATTGGTTGCTTAAATATGAATAAGAATTAACTGCATTTTAACTTTGGAAACCTAACATAGGCAGATTAATAGGATTGATTGCTTATTACTGAATAAGTATTAACTGTAAGTGGGTAAGGAAACTCTGCAAATAATAGCTTTATCACTAACGCAGGAGCTGGATGTGTCAAGAAGTCCATCTACTTGATTGAAAGCTCTATGGGCTTTTGTTCAGGCATTAATGGATTTTGTGTTCCAGTCCCCCTTGACGTACAATTTTGGTTAGGCTTTTTGCTTCTAGAAGATTTCATCCATCTCTAACAGATTATCAAGCTCAACACTTAGATGTTTATCTTTAGCCAAATATACAATTAACTTCCTAGCATGAGTAAATCCGTATTGAGCTTGAATGACTTTAACTTGAAGTTGAATATCACTGAATCCATTTTGATTCCACCATGCAATTCTACATCTGCCAAATTCTTATATTATGCAGTTTAGAATATAAGAGATCCACTGGTGGGAGTAGTCCAAACCTACTTAATAATCTTCTCGCAATAATTGACAATTTTTCGATACATGGATTGAGAATGTAGATGTTAAGGAAATGTATAGGCTACTGGGATTATCAGAATCAAGATTGTTAGTGGACTATACAAAAATTTGTCCATCTTAAGCAATACGGGATTCACCCAAGGGATCTCCGGGGTCTGTAGCCATATGGATTCAAAACGACATGGGCTTGTTCACCGTTGGATGGGGGGCGATATATCCACATAATAAGAAGAGTGATGTGCAAAGTGAATCGTCTACTCCATTCCTCATTTGCCAAAACTGTTTCTAATTTCTAAAAGGTTCACACCTCTCTCTAGCCCATTAGCTCTAGTGTTGACAAGGTTGATAATTAACCGTTCTTGCATATCAGAAGCATTGATAAAGACTCAGAAGCTGTCATGTTTTCTTTTATGGAGATAGTACATTGTTGGAGTCCTGACATACGTCAACTTCCTAGTAGGGTCAAAATGTTCAGAAAACTTGTCCCACACTGCTTGATAAACTTTTATCACGATATTTCGAGAGACAAAATCAACAATTATTCAAAACCCAGCCGTTCACAAAAATTAGCTAGATAATGATATATTAATCCTCGCCGTGAGAAGAAATAAGAGAAATGAGATCATGTTCTCCATGTACTTGGTCGTACTTGGACCCCTTTGAGAAACTGCATACTAGTACTAGGTAGTTGTCAACAAATGGTTGACCAAAGTAACATAAACCAACATGTGGTTGCTGATGTAGCCAGGGGCATCTACGTAATTCGCCACAAGCTGATGCACATTCGACCTTCCTTTCGAGTTTCGGAGTTGTCGTTCTGGTCTTATTGGGTGTCCAAGTCCTCCTACATGTATATATATATATATATATATATATATATATATATATATATATATATATATATATATATACCTATAGATATATAAATACATACACACACACACACACATATATATATATATATATGTGTGTGTGTGTGTGTGTGTGTGTATGTATATGTATATACACATGTATATACATATACATATATATGTATATACATGTGTATATATGTACACATACATATACATATATATATATGTATATATATACATATATATATATATATATATATATATATATATATATATGTACATACACACACACACATATGGGAGCAGATCCACACCCACCGATAGAGAAATAACAATTTCTCCACCATAAATCTAACTGTCCACGTGTACTCGTGGACGGCTCAGATGTGTTTTTTTTTTTGAAAAAGTTACAACCGCTGCTCTTTCATGCAGTTGCAGAATTTGACAAAAATGCCCTGTGAAGCTGAAAAAGGGCCCACGAATTGCAAGCACACCCAACCGCCACACTTTGTTGTGGTTGGTCATCATTGCAATAAAACCCCCAACCGCTACACTTACTGGCGGTTGGGATCATACATTTTTTTTCTTTGCCTTGTCCTATTTTGCGTTTGCCTTGTCCTGTCACCTTTCTTTGCCCTGTCATGTTTTGCCTTTGCCTTGTCCTGTCACGTGATATCCTTTTTCCAGAAATGCCATGTTAATGCAGCTCATAGCTCGGCCGGACAATCCTCTGCAATTTTTTCTTTTACAGCCTTTGACTACACTTATCTCACTGCTCACTCACGGATCTATTTTTTCTGTCTTCTTTCTTCTCTCTCTCTCACTTTTCTCTCTTTATAATTCGTTCTCCCCAACTCTTTCTAGACATAACCTTTTCTTCTACTCTCCATCATCTTTATCAACTCTCTTCATACTCCATATCTCACCTACATAATCTCCACGACAATACAAATAAAAAATTTTACGCTAGAAGATCGGTGGATAACCGCTAGAAGATTAGTGGATTTTTCTTTAAATATATCAAGTTAAAACAAGTATTGTTGCTTTCAATTGCTTTCTTGAAATTTTTTGTAAAGAAATAGAAATAAAATGGAATGAAAAAGGCAAAACTTACAATGTAGTATTGTTGCTTTCAATTGCCTCCTCCTTCAAGATAATTGCTCCAATATTAGCTTTTTTGATAATATCACCAAAGTTGGATGAACTGATTTTAAGATACTGTAAGCAAACACTAAAAGTCTGTGATGTTGGAAGAATTTTTGAGTGTTTGTTTGATGAAAAAATGGGACTTTGGGGGTTATAAAGGATGAAGAGGTTCGATAGTGAGTAAGTGGGGAAGAAAAATAAAGAGAGAGATATAGCCGGAAAGAAAAAGACTGATCGCGAGATAAAGGGAAACCCCCCAACCGCTACTCTTTGTAGCGGTTGGGGCATTAAATGCGGTAGCTCAGGGTAAGTGGGGGCAGCTGGGGATTTTAATTGCATTTGTGGGGTAGTTGTGGGGTAGTTGGGGATTTATTTACGGTAAGCGGGGCAATAATTTTTATCGGGTTCATATCCTTGTGTCACACGAAATAACTGAATTTTTTTTATGATGATTCCAACCGCTACACTTAGTAGCGGTTGGGAGTGTGTGTGTGTGTGTGTGTGTGTGTGTGTCTATATATATATATATATATATATATATATATATATATATATATATATATATATATATATATATATATATATGAGAAGGAAGCAGAAGCAAAAAAGAGAAGCAAAAAGCAAAAAAAAAATTGTGTTGACAACCGCAATACTTAGTGGCGGTTGGTATTAAAAAAATGTGGGTCATGCTACGAAATGGAGAATGCTTAAAAAAAATTAAAAAAATTATCAAAATCATCACCACCTGCTACACTTAGTAGCGGTTGGGTGTGAGTATATGAGAAGCAAAGAAGAGAAGCAAAAAAAAAATTGTGTTGCCAACCGCTACACTTAGTGGCGGTTGGCATTCAAAAAATGTGGGCCATGCTACAAAATGGAGAATGCTTAAAAAAATTGCAATCATCACCAACCGCTACAAAGTGTAGCGGTTGGGTGTGCTCCCACTCGCTACACATTGTAGCGGTTGGGACAAAGTCGTGGGTCCCCAACCGCTAGTCTTTCTTGCAGTTTTCAGCATTTCCGGGGCATTTATGTCCATTTTGCAACTGCTTGAAAGAGCAGCGGTTGCAACTTTTTATATAAAAAAAAAAATCTGGGCCATCCATGAGTACACGTGGACGGCTAGATTTATGGTGGAGAAATTGTTATTTCTCCACCAGTAGACAGGGATCGGCTTCCTATGTGTGTGTGTGTGTGTATATATATATATATATATATATATATATATATATATATATATATATATATATATATATGTGTGTGTGTGTACATGTTGTAACACCCCGAAATTTTTAGCAAATTAAATAAAAAAATTAGCAGCGAATAAATTTTTAGCGTCGATATTGTTTTAGCAATTTTAGAGATGAAATTTTTAGTTAGCACCGATATTTTTAGTAGCAACCTTTAGCGACAATTTTTTTTATAGAAAATATAAGTTATAGCTTGATGATAGCAATGTATATCGATTTAGGTCTTCAGCGATGAGTAGCGTTAATGATATTTTTAGAAACTTTTGGCGATGAATTTTCTATTAGTTAGCATTGATATTTTTATTTAGTCACTTTTAGCGATAAATAGTGAAATGGGTTAGCGTAATAGCCGTTAATAATTTTCTGAACATATAGTTTATCGTAAATATTTTTATTTTTTGACCATTCCGCAATATTAAAATGTTCGGGTAAAATTTTAGTGACTAATGTGAGTGTAGGGGTTCTTTTTGTGATTTACCATTTAGGGTTTAATTATATATGTACCATCTTATACAATAGAGCAGCCGTCTCTATTCCCCATTCCTGTTGTTTCTGAAGTTCGGTTGAGAGAGAGAGAGGAAGACGCGGCAAGAGAAAGAAAGAGAAATCTGAAGAAAACATACTTAAAGAAGGCTAACGGTGTCTGATATTGGCGAAGCGATTCGATATTCGGTAAGCCCTCTATTAGTTAATCAATGTATTTGTGGGTATTATTGCATATAAGTATAATATGGGGTTGTGTTAGAGTTGCCAGGGTTTGTGTGACCGTGTGGGTGTATATTATAGAACTGTGGGAGAGAGAGATTTCGGGTTGTTGGGTGGTTGCGTCCAGGGTCGTGTAAGGGCTTTGAGAGTGAGAAGGATTGTGATGGCAGAAGGGACAGGTGGTGGTGCCGTGCAAAGAACTGCTGCTGTAAGTTGTGCACTTCAGCAGTGCTGTGTAGGAGTAAACTACATATATATATATATATATATATATATATATATATATATATATATATATATATATATATATATATATATATATATATATAGGAAAAGTGAATATGTTGCTAGCCTTAGGCAACTTGCCTAAGGCTAGGGACTAAACTGCGTCGTTTTGCCATTGTTTATAGTTCTTTTTTTATTATTTTTTTCTCTCTCCCCGTCAAACATATTGTTCCTATCGTTCATCAGATCTGCAATGCAAGAAGTGCCCCATCGCCAGCCAGCCTCCACACCCGTGGCAGCCCAATCGCCGGCGGGGCCCATTAGCCGGTGCCCACGCCATCAAACAGCTAGGACTACACCATAAACAACCTCCGCCTGCCCTCTCTCCTCTCACCACCACTTCTCCATCGCCGGAGACTCCAATCACTGTTGTCTTAAACCACCCATCACCCACCACTGCTCATTCGCCGGCCATCCTTCTTGGCCAGACACAACATCGCCCGCCGCTGCCGCGAGACTATGCACCTCTTGTCATTACAAACCATCGTACACAACCACACTATTGGCCTTTCTCCTACGGCTACATCTCCATTCAGCCACTGCCCCCCTCTTTCAATCCCGACCTCTTTCATCGGTGACATACCACCCATGGCTACCGCAAATCGTCCATCGCACCATCATCAAGAACATCGTACGCTACCGCCTCTCTTTGACCCGCCACATCAAGGAAACCGTCATACACTACCGACGATTGATTTTTGCGGTGGGCGCAGGCAATGGATCTTTGCGGTGGGCCTAAGGCGATAGATCTTTGTGGTGGATCTGTTATGTGGTCACATGAGAGAGAGAGACGACTGGCGATGGGCTGTTTTCTGGTCTGATGAGAGAGAGAAATAGACAAGGAAAAAATTGTAGAAAGAGAACTCAAAACTACGTAGTTTTACTCTCTAGCCTTAGGCAAGTTGCCTAAGGCTAGCAACATATTTGCTTTCCCCATATATATATATATATATATATATATATATATATATATATATATATATATATATATATATATATATATATATATATATATATATATATATAGTGTGTGTTAGTGTGCCTATGTCTGTGCAATTGCAAGATGTGGGTTTTGTTTTTTGTGTGTACGTGTGGCAGTGGTGTTTGATTTTATGTGTGGGTGCATGAAGCTGTCAAAGAGGCAGCTATGTGAATGTACCTTTTTTGTGTGCAAACTGTGTGTTTTTGGGCGTGAGTGTGTGTGGTGTATGTAAATAGGTATGTGCGTGCTGTGTTTTAAGTGTGTGTGAGTTTGGATGCTTGAGTGAGTGCATGTGACTGTGTATGCCTGAGAAGAGGGAAAATACCACTGCTTCACGACATTGTGTGTGTGTGTGTGTGTGTATGTGTGTGTGTGTTGAGTGAGTTGGGTGAGCTGTGGGTGTAGTAGTGAAATGAGAGAGGAAGAAGCTACTGCCACGAGGTAGTAGCTGTGATGTGAGTAGGTTGTGAAATTTTATGTGGGCTGTGACAGAGAAGAAAGGAAATGCGATCAGGTTTGACGTTAAGTTCACACGTACATATGTTAACTCACACTTATGATTAGCAAGTCAAAATTTTCAGTATAACACATTAGACCATATTAGAATTCTCGACCAAAATTTATAATTTTCTGAGATCGTATGAATTTTTAGTATTTTCTGTAATTTTAGATTTGAAAATTTCTTTTAGAGCTCTTAAACCCTGAAAATGTTTTGGGAAAAATTACAGTAATGTCTTTATGATACATATAGACTCAGTTTGAATTTGGTGATTTTTGGATTTGTTTCCCTATGATTTCCATATCGCATTGTTTTTAGAAAAATGAAATTTTTAAAAACAATTTTAATGCCTTTTAATTTCTGATTTTAATTTCTATAATTTTTATACATATTTTAAAGTTTTTAAAAAAATTATGAAACTTATTTTGCAGCTGTAAGTAATTATGGAAATTATTGGGTTTTTATTGAATTTAAAGAAATTATTTTAATTCAAAAATTCAGAAAATGCATATTTTGACTTTTAATAATGTTTTAAGCTATAAAAGTGTTTTATTGTAATTTATTAAGAAATTTAGAATATTATTGCGCATTAAGGAGTGTACGGAATTTTTGGGTAGGTTGGCTGCATGCAAGGCGCGCTTTGAGTTGAGCGATTTTGGAGTTACAAGTAAGCACGCGGTCGGTAGCTGATATTAGGTTATTAGTATAGTAGCATATATTATGTTCTAATATGGATTTCCCAATTTTGGTTTATTCAAAGAATTGATCATCGAGGTTGATTAGCTTTGCGTAGCTTGGACCGATGTAAGAAATTATATCCAAACCCTCTTTCATTACTCTAATTTCAAATGCTTATGATAACAATTTTTTATTAACTGCATTGAATGTTGGTGTTTACAATTGATATAAAAATGTTTTCAATTGCCCTTGAAACCCTAAATTGAGCCTTTAAGCTATTGTTTGGAATTCATGGTCCATTTCATCTGTTTATTGATTCGTTCATCATAAAACATTTTGAGTTGTACTTATCACTTCTCATACTTATCTGTTTATTGAATTCAATTATCGAAAAGCATTTTCAATTGTATTTATTCCTCAATTATTGATATGAGTTAGTAAACCTGTGAGTTATAAGGACGGTCTGTATTGTTGAAGTTATAAGGATGGTCTGTATTGTTGAAGTTATAAGGATGGTCTGTTGGTTGGGTTAAACTAATACCTAGATGGACTAGTCAATGTACATATGCATATGTAAAGCGTATCGAGCACTGTCGGGTTAGCTTTGCTACAATGTACTACTCGTGTTCAATGTTTCATGTTTCTGTTTTATTGCACCTGAACTGTTTTGAAATAACTACGGATTTAAGGGATTGAATTGATACTCGTCCCTATGCTTATATTGAAATGCTGTGGTTTTCTTTGAAAAACCCTTTTTAAAATTATCATTTGATTTTATATAGAAATCATTTGAATTGCTCTGTTACTCCGTTTTAAAAGTTGTCATTGGTTTAAAAGTAAAATCGTCCGTATCGTTTTCTTATTTTTAAATCATTGATGGACCTTACTTGGCTCTCAAAAGCTCACTCTCATTTGACTTCTTTTCTGCTGGTGACAACCAGCCGTAGGTTACCTGAATATGGATTAGAGTCGAGTGAAAGAGAGTAAAGGATTTCAATTTTTGGTATTGATTGTCAGAATCCAGAGTGGGTGACTTTATTAGTTTATAAATTATTCGAGTTGAGATTTAGTTTCCAAGTATGACATACATTGAGAGAAATACATTGATGAATGTTTTAGTTGCTCTGAAAGTTAGGGTATTATTTGGTTAAGTTTTGAGGATAATATTGTTTAGCGAACTGATCGAGCGAGTGTTAACGTTCCGAAAATTTTCAGGATGTTACACACACACACACACACACACACACACACACACACACACATATATATATATATATATATATATATATATATATATATATATATATATATATATATATATATATATATATATAGGGAGCTGATCCGTTGAGAGCGCTAGCAAAATGGGAGATTTTGCTAGCGCGATCTGGCCGTCCATCCTTTCAGGATGAACTGCCCAAATCTTTTTTTTTTTCAAAAAGTGTCAGTCGTCTGCGACATAGTGTCGCGGATAGTCTTTTTTACCATTTTGCCCCTCCTCCCCTGTCCGCTACACTGTGCGGCGGACGACTTTCTTGTCCTGACATATGTCAGGAAAAAGACGTCCGCTACACAGTGTAGCGGACTACTTTTTGACTGACACATGTCAGGACAAGTCTCGTCAGTTCTTTACCTACACGACGGTTACCTTGTCCTTATCTGTCACGTCAACAGTGTCCGCTACACAGTGTGACGGACTATTATTATTGAAAAATCGTCCGCGATATAGTGAAGCGGATGTTGTAAAACTGTCTGCAATACTGTATAGCGGACAGTTAATATATATTCAAAAAAACCCTAACTACGACACTCTTCTTCATTCTTTTTATTCACAAATTTTTTCAGCGGCGTTGGCAAGCAGATCTGCGCAATTTCTTCTTAAGAACACCTTTAATACCCTAATAGATCACGTAAGTTCACAAAATCAATCTTTTACATGTTTGTAATCTATAGTTGTGATGAATATCGCATTTTATGCGTGGTTTTGATTATGCATTGAGCATGTGCTAGCGATGAGAATTTATATATGTATGTATTTGTTCATGTACTAGCGTTTGTAAAATTCGATTCCTTGTAGGTATGTATGTATATATATATATATATATATATATATATATATATATATATATATATCTATTATACATATGAGTATATGCTACCATTGTACGTATTATGCATGTGCTTGCGTTATATGTATTATGCATGTGCATCCGTCGTATTTTTGTGAACGATTATCAAAATCCAAACTGTAAAATCCAAACTGAGAAGGTTTTTTTCATAATTTCAATTGCAAAAAGTGGAATTTAACCCTGGACCAAAAGATCCATCCATGTTATACGACAAAGCCAACCATATCAGTACGCTCATATGGGATGGTCAAGTAAGATACTTAGCAAATAAACTTTCTTATTCCCGCAAATATTGTATACTTTTGCTTTGCTTAGATTGTATTTATTAATTCGTAGGAAAGAACACTTCTCACTACAGTAGAAGTATCCAACGAGTTCACAGCATGGAAATTGAACAAGTCCCAAAAAAGGATATTGCCTGGAATTGGGTTTGGGATTTTCACGCATGGGCAGATCTTTCAACACTTTGACCGGCACTTAATATGTGTCCTTGTTGAAAGATGGAGAAGTGAAACGAATACATTTCACTTCCCTCTTGGAAAGATGACAATTACTCTAGAAGATGTAGGGTTCATCATCTTAGGGTTACCGGTGACGGGGCACCCCGTTATTGCTCCTCCTCCAGAAGCAACGGTTAAGAGAACGGCTAGGGACTTCTTTAGACTAATACCTCAGGAGCAATTTAGCTCTGGTGGCATAAAATTGAAGTGGTTGGCAGATACCTACAAGGAGCTGCCGGCCCACTACACAGATGAGATGCTTGTGATGTACACACAGGCCTTCCTCTTGTAAGTGATGGGAGCAATTCTTTTCCCAACGATGTCGAAGAATATGGTCAGCGTCAAATATTTACCACTACTACAAAACCTGTGGGAGGTTGGGGATTATGCCTGGGGTGCAGCGGTTCTTTCGTATCTGTACCGAGCATTGCACAAGGCAACTAGGCCCGACTCCAAAGCCATATGGCATGTCTCTCGCTATTGCAGGTATATCATATAAATCCTGATTTCGTTATTATTATTTTTTTGTTGAATCGACAATATAAATATAATTTGCCCATGTTCTCAGCTGTGGTCTTATGAACACCTTGCTATCGATGCACCAACGCGTAGGGATGGAACAGAAAATGTGTGGCCTCTGTTGTGTGCTTGGAAGTACAGCCAGAAGGAGAGCCACTACCAGAGGAGAGTCGATCCCCATCACAACATTACATACTATCGAGGGGAGTCGACCGTCTATCTCTGGGCCAAATGCGTTGGCACCGTACATACGTTCGGCACGATGGATGGGAGAGTCGTTCGTCTTCACGCTCGCCGGGTTGCAGCACACACCCCTGATCCATTTCGAGGTCGCAGAGTGGCAGCTGCCAGACCGAGCAATGAGCCATTTTGACTGCCTGTAGGGGTTGCCAACCGATGCCCCAGATAGCTGGTGTCGGACGGTTTGGCAAGGCCAATGCGCACGAATTGTGCGCGGTCAAAATAGAGCTTTGGAGTTCTTGGCATGACACACTGGCAGCCATTGTCTCGGAGTCTAACCCCGTTATTAGCATCGAACAGTACAATGAATGGTACTACCGCATCACGCGGAGGAGAGTAACCCTAGTAAGGTTTGAACGTGGAGAGAATTACCACCCTGTCAGATCGATGAGCATATAGCATACAATCTCGTAAGTTGTCCAACAAGTGTTCTTAATTAAATTTGATGAATATAAATGTCTGATTAAAGATACTCATTTTTTTTCTCTTTGGATGTAGGTTAATGCCTCGCTTGCATTCTTCCAGAAGTTGAGTGAGCGGAAGGATCTAGTGAGCGTAATGGGTGAGGATCTTCGCCAACAGGCTGCTGTATTGGCTTTAGGCTGCAAAAATTTTTTGCGCCAAGCATCAGGACAGTCTTTGATCGTCAGCCCAAGAATGGGTTATACGGGCGTCAGCGAGGGATACGGTGATCCCTCGGGACAGGCTTCAGGGGTGAGCTAGGGAGTTGGTGGTCCCTCTGTAGCAAGGATGGGACAGGCTCAAGCATCGTGGAACGATTACAGTGTCCATTCTTTCAATTTGTTCCCGAAACCCTAACCCTCTCTCAGAGTCAAGTCACGCAAGACTGGCCTTTCAGAAACTATGGTTTCTCCGAGGCACTGCCCATTGTCCCGTGGGCGGGACCACTTGGCGCCCCCGGAGGGCAATATCCCTCATTTGACCTCCATAGAGGGCAATATCAGCCGGCGGAAGAAATGGCCGGAGAGCAATATCAGTGGGCCGAGCCCCCCGAGTGACATTATCAGTCGGCTGAGCCCCTCGAAGGACATTATCAGTCGGCCAAACCTCTCAAAGGGCAATATCAGTCGGCCGAACCAGGAATTAGAGGCCAATATCCCCTGCTCGACCCCCCCGGAGGAGGGAAATATTTGCCAGTTAACCCCTCCCCGAAGGAGGGCAATATCCCTCGGTCGACCCCCGAGGGTAATATCCAAAAGGGCATCCAGCCAGGCCCCTAAAGCCGCATAAATACGAGCTAATCCTAGCCCATTATTTTAGCGCCCCCCCCTCAAAGCGTCATATGACGTGGATCACCCGGAGGGCTAGATTACAATTGCTTGTGGTAAGAAATGGCATCGCTGGCTCCGGGAGCTTGGTTAGACAACAGTGTCATCTCGCACTACGTGCATATTCTGAGGCAAAGGGGTCGGGAGCAGCCGGCCGACCATCCGCGTGTTTTTATCTTGGATGCTTATTTTTTCATGGCATCCTAATACAAGATTGACACGATTGGGTCGCTTCAAGGGGGAGGAGAACCCTGACCCAGTGGAAACCGCTGCTAACATACGGGCATATCTTGCTAGGGATAGTCCAGTGAGCGCAAGTGTTGCCGACATGTTTCTAATCCCATTTTTAGGGAATCACCACTGGTACTTGGTTTGCTTGAACTAGTAGAGAAGGTCGTATCAGTCATCGACAGTCTCCACGATGATACCCTCGAGATGCCTGTTCTTACCATTTACAGAGGCCTAGGCCAGTTGGATGCCATGGTAAGATCCTGTTTAATTCTTATTGTAACTTGCATATTGTAAAACTGATTAATGCTTATTCTGTTTGCTATGTTTAATGTTTAATGCTTATTATGTTTCTCGCATAATCTATTTTGTGCCTTGGTCAATTCTAGGCGTGACGAGAGCGTACCGCGCAAGCCAAAGCTCCATTTCTGATTGAAGAAGAGGAGGCCCAAGCAACATAATTCCTCGGACTGCAGCGTCTTCGTCTGCATGTACATGGATTACATTTTTCGGTCTGAGAGCCTCGGAAAGACCTTCTGGAGCCGAGAATGCATACAAGGCTTTAGGTATAGGATAGCTTGGCAAATTATGAAAGGTCGGCCTAGAGCTATTAGGTTTATTAAAAATCCATGTAATGACGAGAATCTCGCAGGAGATGAGGGCCCCAAGTGACATTGTAACATTATAGTCATTTTTTTAATAAACATTTATTATCTTTATGAAAGTTGTTCTTCATTCATCGGGTTTGAATTGATTTGTGTTGATATCAGTTGATCAGTGTTGAATGCAATTGATTTGACTGACCGATTTGTGTTGAAATCAGTTCAGTGTTTGATTTGTGTTGAGATAGCATTGGCATTTTGACTGATTTGTGATTTTCTTTGAACAGTGGGAAACAAAGTGTGGGTAAGTGTTGGAGCTTTAAGATTGCGCAGGGCCAAAAATTTCCAAGTTTTGGTTCCTTTGATTCTGCAGGACCGTCTGCTATATTGTATAGCGGACGTAAAGAGCACCAAAAAAAATATTCTAAGTGTTGGTGTGCTAAGATTCCGCAGGATCGTCCGCTACATCGTGTAGCGTACATAAAGAGCACAAAAAAATTATAAGTATTGGGGTCTTAAGAATCTACAGGGCCGTCCGCTACATCGTGTAACGGACGTGAAGAGCCCCAAAAAAAATTCTAAGTGTTGGAGTGCTAAGATTCTGCAGGACCGTCCGCTACATTGTATAGCGGACGTAAGGCGCACATAAAAAATTATAGGTGTTGAGGCCTTAAGATTCTGCAGGGCCGTCCGCTACATCGTGTAGTGGACGTAAAGAGCCCAAAAAAAAAATTCTAAGTGTTCGAGTGCTTAAGATTCTGCAGGGCCGTCCGCTACATCGTGTAGCAGACGTAAAGAGCCCCAAAAAAATCTAAGTGTTGGAGTGCTAAGACTCTATAGGACCGTCCGCTACATTGTATAGCGGACGTAAGGCGCAAATAAAAAATTCTAAGTGTTGGGGTCTTAAGATTCTATAGGGCCTTCTGATACATCTGTAGCGGACGTAAAGAGCCCCAAAATTTCTAAGTGTTGGGAGTCTTAGATTCTGCAGGGCCGTTTGCTACACAGTGTAGCGGACGTAGAGGAAACAATTTTTTTAAGTGCTTCTGTTGCGCCGTCTGCTACACAGTGTAGCCGACGTACAATAAACAATTTAGATTGAAGTTAGAGATCAGATTTTCTGCTGCGCCATCCGCTACACAGTGTAGCGGATGTACATGAAACAATTTTCTTAAAATGTTGGAGATCAGACTTTTGGCTGCGCCGTCCGCTACACAGTGTAGCGGATGTACATGATTTAATTTTTTAGACATTGTAGCGGACGTCGATAATTCTGTTTTATGAAATTGGCGACGGAATAAATGTTTTAGCGACGGAATCAACAATCTCAATATCTCAAATGTACGATTAACAATAAAAAATCATCGATTAACAATCACAATTCTCAAATGCACAATTAAGAACCTAAAATTCAAAAAATAATGAACATTAACATAAAATTATTCATAACTTGATTTAGGGTTCAACATTGGGGGAAAGTTTTTTCACAAGTGCTCCGATCAAACACCGTCACTTGAAAATTCCAGTTCCCCGTGTGTTCAAAGATTACAAAGTCCCCTCGATGGAGGTCATGTTGCTGCATGAATTCGTTCCAACCCTCTGCGGAATAAATTTGATCTTGGCAGTGCTTCTTCTTGATTCTAACATGCCATGACCCCTTGCGGCTGGTTAAAGTTGAATCGAAATAAAGTGTGGTAAGCCTTGTGCAAAAGGCTACCAGTATGTGCTAACATATTCATAATAAAGTAAGACAGGTAAGTTTTTAACCAAAGATAAAACTTTTAACCCACACGAAAACATAGAGAAAGAGGGATGGCCTATAAGTTCTGTATGAAAACCAGGCATCATGACCTTGAAGAAGTGTCTGCCTACAAGTGCCCTGTTGCCTACAAATTTGCTGCTTGACAAATCAGAAGCCATTAAGATGGATCTGTCGCCGGAGGTGACGCCGCGTCGGGGGGAGGACTGGGATGTCGCTGGAGGCGCCGCGGCGTTGAGGGGAGGACGGGGCTATCGCAGGAGGTGGCGCAGCGTCGGGGGAAGACGGTGGTGTCGCCGGAGATGTGGGTCACCATAGATGGGGTAGCGACTGGGTGAGATGTTCGAGATAGATAGAGAAACGGGAGAAAGAATATTGGCCGATCTGATTAATATATAACATGATAGAGTCGTCCGCTACATTGTGTAGCGGACACAAAGAACACCAAAAGTTTTTTTTTCTATAGAGCCGTCCGTTGCATTGTGTAGTAGACTTAAAGAACACCAAAAAGGACTCTGCAGAGCCGTTCGCTACATTGTGCAACGGACATAAAAGAACACCAACAATTTTCTAAGTGTTGGAGTTATAAGACTCTACAAAGTCGTCCGCTACACTATGTAGCGGACGGGGCTAGTAAAAAAAACTTAAACTTAGATTTGATGGCTCTCAGCCAGTCCGTCAGAAAAAAAATTCTAGTCTTCAGTAGAAAGATTATTAGAAAAAAATTACAAAAAATTATTACAAATGTCAAACAGACTTAATGGCTTATACAAAAAATTAAAGGTCCACTGCAGCTTGTTCTTCCTCATCTTCGGCGTCATCTTCTTCCTCGTCTTGCAAGCCCCCTGGACTTATCCCCAGTGCCTTGTAATGGTTCCGCTTGTCATGGTCGGTCATTTTGTTGCACAATGCACACCTTCTCAGCTTTTTAGGTTGAGTTACGTGTTCAATAGAGCTCTTCATCTGCGTAGATCTCTTGCGGCCTTTTGTTTGCGATATAATTGGATCCAAAGGCCGGATATCATTGTCGTCTTCCTCCCCCTGCTCATCATCTTCTGATCCCGTTGTAGGCTTGGTGTCAACGCATTGCTGACTGAAGCTGCTTCCAACTGGTCGACGATGGGCTCTTGCTGCTGAGCTACCTCGAGGAGATGTTTATATCCGACCATTGTAGCAGCACCCTTTACGGACAAACGGGTGAACATTGTCACCAGATGATTATACCGCAACGTCTCTGATTCTTCAAAGTCAGTATACGGGTGCTCCGGAAAGGCAATGGTACCGTGCAACCTGTTTGCACCTTTCGTCCACCGTGGCAAGACGTATTTATCGGGGATTGTCCTAATATTCTTCTGTGTGAAAAACCGCAGAATGTGTCTACACAGGATGCCATGGAACTCAAACTTCTTGCAAACACATGTCACCGAGTCCGTCAATGTGTCGTGGCTCACCGTATAAATTCTGCGCAGCTTCTCAGGGACGAGGTCATTCACGAGCGAATAAACCTTGTACTCACGCGTAAACTTTTCTGCCACCTTGTTTATACTGTATCGGCCCGATTTTCGCAGCTCTACTTGGTATAGCATGAAGATCTCCTTCGTATAGACTTTGGCACCGTTCAGCTCCAGCGGGGTCTCAAGCAACCTTCTCCTTTGTTTGTACGTGGTTGCAAAGTCTGCAGCCCTTTCTTTCACGAATAACGACGCAACCGCTTTTTGTGCGGATGTATCAAAACTCTTCAAATTGGTAGTTGTACCCACATAACTATCGAACGTGGCATTCATAGATTCACTCCTGCCCGTTGTTTTCATGCCCGCAGAAAAATACCTCCTCGTGTAAACGCCAATCCATTGCTCTTTGAGCTCGTACAAGTGCTGGAGCCACTCGTTGTCTTGCAATGAGTAATCCTCAACAAGCTTTTCCCACCTCTCCTCAAATTCCTCAATCGTTAATGACTTGTTAATGCACTTTTCAAAATCCTGTTTAAAGTCTGGATACTTTGCATACACGTGATGCAAACGTTCAGGGTATTTGTTGCTTATGTGCCAAGTGCACAAGTTGTGTCGAGTATCTGGGAAGACGGTAGCAATAGCCTTCTTCATTGCCAAATCTTGATCGGTGATGATAACTTTCGGTGCTTTGAAGTTCATTGCTTCCAGCCACGCTCTAAACAACCATTCAAAAGAACTCTCGCTCTCGTCCCTTAACAAGGCGAACCCGAACAGGATGGAGTGATAATGATGATTGACGCCCGTGAAAGGAGCGAACGGCATCGAGTACTTGTTGGTACGGTATGTGGTGTCGAAAGTCACGACATCCCCAAAATGCTTATAAGCTAGCCTCGAACGACCGTCGACCCAAAAAATTGTACTAACTCGATGCTCGTCGTCAAGTTTATAATCGAAGGTAAACTGCGGGTCCTCCATCTGCATCCGTTTCAATAGGCTCATTGTGGATTGAGCATCATTGAGGTCATACGCGGCTCGTCTATGGGTTCGGACCGCGTTACGAACGTCTGTCGTGTTAAAGTTTAAATTTTGAATTCCCCCAGCCTGTTCAGCAAGAACATTAACAATCTCAGTAGGTCCTATCCGCGCATTGCTCATTGTGTGAATTAGGCTCCTCGCGACCTTACCCATCTTCTTGTGTTGATGCATCTGACTCACCTTAGAAGGGGTTACTAACGGGTGATTGTGTGCCAGTTCCAGGCTGGTAATAAGCCAATGATCTTGCTTGGGTTTATAGCTTACGAACATCTTGACCTGGCAATTCGTGCGCGTAAAGCAGTCCTGTCTTCTACGCGAATATCCTATTTCATCATCACTGTCATCGTTGCCTACGCGTGTCTCATTTTGCAGTGAGTTTCTGCCCCTATGACACTCGTATAAGCGAGAGCATATTTTTTTGTTACGTTGCTTGTTCTTGTAGTCTTTATTCTAATGCCAAAACCAACCCTCAATGAATACGCTCGAAAACATTCTTCGACTTCTTCCAATGTTTGAAATGTTCGTCCTAGATACGGATCACTAGCATCTACGGGGGTGTTGGAGCTCGACACGAAATCAGACATTGTGAAACAAGACCTGTGTAGAAATAGACTACGCTTAACAATCAAATGGCATTTCTAACTGAAAATATTACCTCAAAATTATCTTGGCAAATAGACCAATTTAGGATGACAAATATACCATATACATAATCTCAAAAGTGTCTCCCATTTAACAATTATAGATTTATTGAACAAAACAAATTAAAATTACTAAGATTGTTTATTCATTATACCAAAATACAACAAATATATCTCCAAAAATTCAAATTTAAATAGAATACATGTGTCGAAGTTAGCGAACCTAAAAAAAATCAAAATTAACTACAATGAATTTGTTTAAAGTTAACAAATTAATTTCTAGAACATCACAAGTTGATGAATAGAGTGACAATTTCTAGAACATCACCAAAAATCTATACCTTTTTGTCCAAATTTTTTTTTATATTTTATCAGTCAATCCACCAAGAAAACTTTTGAGTTCACAAACTTACCTTGCTTAAGTGAAACTTGAAGCAAGTATTACTCGAACTTGAGGGGAGCTGAAAATAGAAGCAAGTGAATATGAAGGAGAAGAAAATTTTACTGAAAGAGCTGAGAATTAAATGTATATATACATATGTATATATATACATATATATACATATATGTATGTATATATGTATATATACATACATATATATACATACATGTATATATATATATATGTATATGTATGTATATATATATGTATATGTATGTATATATATATATATATGTATGTATATATATACATATATATATATATATATATATATATATATATATATATATATACATATATGTATGTTATCTATGTATGTATATACATACATATATATATATACATATATATATATATATATATATATATATATATATGTATGTTATCTATACATAAATGTATGTATATATATATATATGTATAGATAACATACATATATGTATATATATATATATATATATATATATATGTATAGATAACATACATATATATATATATATATATATATATATATATATATATGTATGTATGTTATCTATACATAAATGTATGTATATATATATATGTATAGATAACATACATATATGTATATATATATATATATATATATATGTATATATATATATATTTACATAAATACATATGTACATATACGTATATATACATACATACATATATACATACATACATATATACATACATACATACTAGCTATAACCCCGTGCTATGCACATATTGGTTTTTTGGAAGAATCTTAATTGTAATTCATATGACCCGTCGGTACAGATATTCGAACTTGGAACCTTACGGTTATTCTTCAAGGTACTTTGTTACTTTTCCCACCCCTTGGTTAATTCATAAGTCATTCATGTCCTCCATTTTCTAAGGTGCATTTTAATAGGATTTAAAATTTTAAGGTGGAAGCATAAAACCTCGACTATAAATTTAGCTAAAATCCCGAGTTATCCACTTGATCGTCAAAGTTTAGAAATTAGCAAGATTTGCAAAGACTGTTTATTTAGAATAAAGGGATGTAAATGACAACACAATAATTATTTCTTTCTTAGCGAGACTAACTGACATTTTATTTAACCAAACTCATACTTATTGGATAGCTGAATGAAGCATCAGTGACACATTTATCTTTAAAATAACTTGAAAGAGTTCTTTATTACTTTGTATTAAAGTTTCAAGGCTTTTTCACAATAACTTCTTTCATATTTTTATTTCGAGGATATTAAGGTTGTTATTTCAATATCAAATTTCTTGAAGACTTATTTTCTTAAAATTCCATGCTAATAACCAGATAATCAAACTTTAAAAGTTAACAAAATGTCAAAATTATAACATTTTTATCGAAGTTATGGCTTAAATGACGACGCAGAATTTAATTTTTAGAATTCTGCCAATTTCAAATTTATTTGGCTAGTTCAAAGACATTGGTCACATGAAATGCTTTTGTTTTTGTTTTTATTTTTTTTTATTTTCAGTGAGAAATAGGTATAGATTTAGCCTCCACTGTGTAATTTTTTTTAATCATAATGTCATGTATCATATGAGATGGTTTCTTTTTTTAATTTTTTTGGTCATTAGATATAAGATGTTCGAGTGGACTATTAGATGGTAAGTTTAAAGTGTCGTGGGCCACTCTTAAAAAAAACATGATGGTTGTTAAATTTCAACTAAAAAAGGTTCTTCATAACTTTGTCATGAAGTTTCTAAACTTTGAGCATGAGTTCTTTTGGAACCTGACTTTCACAATGTAAAGGTTCTTATTCTAATTCTCTATTACAGAAATAAAAGAGTCCTAATAAAGTTGCACAAAATCTTGTTGGCTAGTAGCCATAAATTTCTTGAAGATTTCCTTAGAAAACACAAAATACTTATGCAACTAATATATAACTCAACTAAAACTTCTACTGGACACGAAATGCTGTGATATTTTTCGGTGACAAACGACACGCCTAACAACCTTGTGAGGAAATGTCATTTGCCAACTAAGGTCAGTGATAGAAGAACGGGGCTCAATGTCCTATCCTTGTGACAAAATTAGGTATAGATTTAGCCTCTACTGCGTATTTTTTTAAGTCATAATTTCATGTATCATATGACATGATTTTTTTTTTGGTCATTAGAGAAGAGATGTTCGAGTGGACAATTAGATGGTGAGTTTAAAGTGTCTTGTGCCACTCTAAAAAAAACACGATGTTTGTTAAATTTCAACTAAAAAAAGGTTCTTCATAACTTTGTCAAGAAGTTTCTAAACTTGAATATGAGTTCTTTTGGAACCTGACTTTCACAATGTAAAGGTTCTTATTCTAATTCTCCATTACGGAAATAAAAGAATCCTAATAAAGTTGCACAAAATCTTGTGGGCTAGTAGCCATAAATTTCTTGAAAACTCCCTTAGAAAACACAAAATACTTATGCAACTAATATATAACTCAACTAAAACTTCTACTGGACATGAAATGCAGTGATATTTTCCAGTGACAAATGACACGTTTAACATCCTCGTGAGAAAATGTCATTTGCCAACTAAGGTCAGTGATAGAAGAACGGGGCTCAACGTCCTATCTTGGTGCAAAAATAGGTGTAGATTTTAGCCTCCACTACGTATTTTTTTAATCATAATTTCATGTATCATATGAGATGATTTTTTATTTTTAATTTTTTTTGGTCATTAGAGATGATTCGAGTCGACTATTAGATGGTGAGTTTAAAGTGTCCTGGGCCACTCTAAAAAAAACACGATGGTTGTTAAATTTGAACTAAAAAAGGTTCTTCATAACTTTGTCACGAAGTTTCTAAACTTTGAACATGAGTTCTTTTGACTTTCACAATGTAAAGGTTCTTATTCTAATTCTCCATCACTGAAATAAAAGAATCCTAATAAAGTTGCACAAAATCTTGTGGGCTAGTGGCCATAAATTTCTTGAAAATTCCCTTAGAAAACACAAAATACTTATGCAACTAATATATAACTCAACTAAAACTTCTACTGGACATGAAATGCAGTGATATTTTCCAGTGACAAACGACATGTTTAACATCCTCGTGAGAAAATGTCATTTGCCAACTAAGGTCAGTGATAGAAGAACGGGGCTCAACATCCTATCTTGGTGCAAAATTAGGTGTAGATTTAGCCTCCACTACGTATTTTTTTAATCATAATTTCATGTATCATATGAGATTATTTTTTATTTTTAATTTTTTTTGGTCATTAGAGATGATTCGAGTCGACTATTAGATGGTGAGTTTAAAGTGTCCTGGGCCACTCTAAAAAAAACACAATGGTTGTTAAATTTGATCTAAAAAAGGTTCTTCATAACTTTGTCATGAAGTTTCTAAACTTTGAACATGAGTTCTTTTGGAACGTTACTTTCACAATGTAAAGGTTCTTATTCTAATTCTCCATCACTGAAATAAAAGAATCCTAATAAAGTTGCACAAAATCTTGTGGGCTAGTAGCCATAAATTTCTTGAAGATTCCCTTAGAAAACACAAAATACTAATTCAACTAATATATAACTCAACCAAAACTTCTACTGGACATGAAATGCAGTGATATTTTCTAGTGACAAACGACACGCCTAACAACCTCGTGAGAAATTGTCATTTGCCTACTAAGGTCAGTGATAGAAGAACGGGTTCAACGTCCTATCTTGGTGACAAAAATAGGTATAGATTTAGCCTCCACTACGTATTTTTTTAATCATAATTTCATGTATCATATGAGATGATTTTTTTTTAAAAAAATTTTGGTCATTAGAGAAGAGATGTTCGAGTGGACAATTAGATGGTGAGTTTAAAGTGTCTTGTGCCACTCTAAAAAAAACACGATGGTTGTTAAATTTCAACTAAAAAAGGTTCTTCATAACTTTGTCATGAAGTTTCTAAACTTTGAACATGAGTTCTTTTGGAACCTGACTTTCACAATGTAAAGGTTCTTATTTTAATTCTCCATTACAGAAATAAAATAATCCTAATAAAGTTGCACAAAATCTTGTGGGCTAGTAGCCATAAATTTCTTGAAGATTCCCTTAGAAAACACAAAATACTTATGCAACTAATATATAACTCAACTAAAACTTCTACTGGACATGAAATGCAGTGATATTTTTCAGTGACAAACGACACGCCGAACAACCTCGTGAGAAAATGTCATTTGCCAACTAAGGTCAGTGATAGAAGAACGGGGCTCAATGTCCTATCCTGGTGACAAAAAATATGTTTAGGATCGGTTGTCAAAAAAACTTTAATAGTGAATTTTGCGACATTGCTCAAATATTTGCTAAATACTTTTACACTTGTTGCTAACCATAAGATCTTTTCTTATGGTTTTACCAAGCTTTGTTATATTTGTATACCTATAAATAGCACCCCAAAAAAATCACCGCTCCAAACTAAAGTCCACATTGAAGTAATGCATACTTAAAATAACTAATGGCAAGTCATGGGTGGAAGAAAATCATTAGTTTGTAATATCATCCATGAAGAAGACGTAAGCCTTATCATAGTTGTGTATTAAATAAAAACAACGTTGTACACCCATAGCACTTACTAAAGAGATATTGTCGTGTAAGTGATTTATGTGATAGTAATTAATTAAAATGCCACCAAATGCAACTAATGTACCCAGTAAGAATCTACAAATTTTGTCAACGAAAACTAAAATTATGGAGATAATAGAGGTTGATTTCACAATGTCGGATAGGTTACTTAAATCGAAGGAGCACTTAGCTTGTAGCAATTCATAAATAGGGGACTCACGCATATTCCCTGTACAAAGTGTATTTATCAAGGAAAGTAAATGAACACAATAAAATATTGGAGACAAAATGGATCGGAAAGGACAATATAACTTAGTATATTTGTGGGAGACATCAAAGATAATAATAATTAGAACAAAAGCTCCCCTTGTTTTCTTCATTTGGTGGTATAATCAGGGAATGGCTCCATCGGCGGCAAGACAAAGAACGGGGAGGCACAGGCTTTTAAACAAAAGCAAGGGAAAACTGGATTGGTTACAAATGAGGAAGTGAAAGTGGGAAGTTATTATCAAAGCTTTATAACTGTACTTGTAGCCAATAGAATATTGACAACTAATATTAGATATTTAAGAAAAATAAAAAAAAGCTTCTGAAAATTGGATTTCGGTATTGACAACTAATATTAGATATTTAATATTGACAACTAATATTAAATATTTAATATTATCAAAGTTTTAGGCATGTGTTTGTGACCAGTTACACGTTAGCTAGTAGTGTTTAATGTTGTAAGCCTTTATTTTGCACCAGTCTTATGTTCCCTTTTGATCTTGATAACGTTTTTTAAGGAGCTAACTTGAACAGCTGATAGCGAGCAGTTATACTCTCTTTAAAAGTATACTAGCTCAGTAACCCGAGCAAGGCCCGGGTGAGTTGAGTTTCAACATATTGTGCTATAGTTTGTTTGGATATTAAGAATCATGTTGATGGTTTTGAAAATTACAATTTATTCGTATTCACTTGAAGTGAACTATCGAATTCAAAATATACTGTATTCGTGCATTTCACATACAAGCAGTATCATAATCAACAGAAATTCAATGAAAGCATAATCCTAAAATTGTTTCATAATAGTAAAGCATGTTATAGTGCTTAAAAATTAGTAAGATTTGGAAGTTCAACATAAAGTACTCAAAAAGTGAAGCATACAATGAGTAATCAATTATTTAATATCAAATTAGAATGTTACTTTGTTCTTTAGTATTTTAGGTAGTAATTTTATTTTTGTACAAAAAATTAGATTTAAAAAATATATACACAAAATTATATTCTCGCTATTCATTTTGCTTACCATATCCATATAAGTGTGAGATTGTTTTTTTAGTTTTTTGCGTTATGTGGCGCATCATTGATCAACAATTTTATTTTATAAGTACATCTGATAGAATTCCTTGCCATATATTAAATTAGACAACTACTACAGTCCTCTACAACGAATTTTGTAAAGTTAGAATATCACATATTTTACATTATTTTTTGGTGGATTTCCTATATATACACATGAATTAAAACGTAATGAAAATAAAAAATCAGTCACAGTCATTTGTACTGGAAAAGAGAAATCTTAAAAAAGGCGCACGAACTATACAATTAATAGTTTATTGTTCAGACATAAATAGGTAACTAAAAATAGACATTGCAACTAAAATAGAAGCACGTGGATCAATTTTAATTCATTTCAGATAATAAATTATTTTTACCCACCGCTCATGAAAATCCCTACAACCCTCTATACAAAACAGTTAATTAATGATCGATAAATAAGCTTAGTATCATTTTTGTTGATACAATGACTAATAATTTTTTAAAGTACCTTTTTAAAGTCACTAAATAAGTGTCATTAAGTATACAACCATCATTGAGTTTCACTGTATGGGAGGTCGCAGGCATATTCCTATGACCAGGGTAGCGGCCAAAAATTTCTTAAATAACCCTCATTTTAAAAGATAGAATTAAACCTATAAAAGAAATAGTGTAGCATTACGGTGACAATCCCTGTATTTTAATTATTTCACTTCAAGATCATGTTCAACAAATTTTGGAGGTGCCGTTTTGATCTTTTTTGAAGATTTTCTAAAGTAATCAATTTAAAAATGTGTTATATTTGATTCTTTGTTTTGGGCATTCAAAAGAGGATATGATTTCTACTTTTACACTTTGAGTTATTATATTAAAATTAATTTGTGAAGTAAACTAATATTTTGGCATTTCAAAGATATCTAAAAATAAAGTCATATTCGTTTCATATATTGCTTCTATGAAAAGATGTTAAATGCTAATCTTTATTTTTGATATATGGTCTTCGTATTTTATATTTGTGAGATTCTATTTTATCATTTTAAAGTGCACTTAATGTATTAACAATCAAAATTAAGGCCTAATATGTAAGTAATTTAATTAGATAATATTTTAAAAACTTTAGAGTTACTTTCTTAGTTTTAAAACGTTCACAAATATTGGGCCAATAATATCCACAATTTTTTAACAATAAATTATAGTACATATTTAATAAGTTGGGGTGAAAAAAAAATGATCAAAACAAATAGGATGACGTGTCGTATAAGTAAGAAGGGTTAATAAAAAAAGAACACGTAAAAAAGCTTACGTGTTTTAAAGTTCAATGTGATATAATTAGAATTAACTGATGAAGTAAAATCTCATATTCGTATTTTTAGATTATTTATAACAATGAGCTCATATTCTTTAAACACATTGCTTCTATATAAAGAAAAAAAAAGCTTTTAGTTTGTGACCTACATTTTTTTCTTCACAAGTGACTTATATTTTCTTTATGTTGAGTATTTATATTGTTATTTAAAGTGTTTTTGAGGTGTTAATAGTCAAAATCAAGTTCCAATATGTTGATACATTGACTATATAGAGTTTTAGAAGGTGCATAATTGAATTTTTATTCTTATAATGTCAATTAAATGTATGGTAATTATACCTCCGAATTTTTCAATAATAGTTATAATAAAGAGTCATGATACATGTGTGATTATAATAAGTAAAGATAGAAGAGGATTGGAATATCAAAGCAAACATGATGACATATAATTTATGTTTTCTTTATATTTGAGTGTTTATTTTGTTATAAAAAGTATTTTTGAGGTGTTAGTAGTCAAAATCAAGTCCAAATAGGTTGATACATTGATTAGGTAGAGTTTAAGAAGTTGTAGAAGAGATTTTTTTATTATTATAAGGTCTACTAAATTTATGGTAATAATACCTCCGAATTTTTAATAATAAGTTATACTAAAGAGTCATGATAAATGTGTGACTTTAATAAGTAGAGGTAAAGGAGGATTAGAACACCAAAACAAACATGATGACGTGTAATTTATGTATTTATTTTTATTTTATGCTTTGAGTGTTTATTTTGTTATTTAAAGTATTTTTGAAGTGTTAATAGTCAAAATTAAGTCTTAATGTGTTGATACATTGATTAGGTAGAGTTTTAGAATGTGTAGAATTGAGTTTTTAGTCTTGTAAGGTTAACTAAATTTATAGTAATAATATCTCGAAATTTTTTTAATAATAAAGAGTCATCATGCATGTGAGATTTTAATAAGTAGAGGAGACTTTAATAATTAGAGGTAAAAAAATGAATGAAACACTAAAACAAAGATGATGACGTGTCGTAAAATTGAACAAAGATGACGTGTCGCATAATTAAAAGGAGTAGAAACGGAAAAGAACACTAAAAAAAGCTTATGTGTGGCCTACACAACGCACAATGCTTCGTCTATTATATACCGATATAATATAATATAATATAATATATGATATGATTGTGGGGGAATAAAAGGTGCTTCTACTTCTTGTATTCGAATTCGGGAGCTAGTTTTTGTAACTTTTGGTCTGGCTTGTAAAATATTGGATTCTGCTTTCTCCCAGTTTAACAAGCTGTCCTTTTCGAGTATGTTTTTGATTTATTGATGATTACTGCAGATGATGTCTAATCCCGAGTTGATGAGAATGGCTTCAGAAGGCATGCAAAACATGAGGCCTGAAGACTTGAAGCCTACCGCGGAACAGATGAAGTATACTCGTCCTGAAGATATGGCTGAGAAGATGGCTAATGCAACACCTGAAGAGATAGCTGCTATGCGCATGCGAGTAGATGCTCAATCTACATATGAGATAAACGCAGCTCAGATGCTGAAGAAACAGGTAAGTGTGGCCCACTAAGTGCTGTCCAATGTTTTTTTTTTTTTCCCCACCGAAATATAGACAAACACAAATTGATATTTGAATTTTTGGGCTATGTAATTGTTCATGCATGCATGAACATAGCATAATTTAAAGAAAGCTATATCGGCGATTAGTGACAAATTTAGGATATGGTGGTATGCCTATCCGCGATTAGTGACAAATTTAGGATGTGGTAGTATGCCTTGCCTGCCATCCAAGAGGCGTGGCGTCGCCCCAAAAATGAAAGGCTCAAGGTTAGTTCTTTTTACTGAACCTCCACGTCACCTTCAACCAGCTTTATATGGATGTCCAATGATTATGCACACCAGATGATTACCTTAACGGCTGGTGTTGGATCGGAGAAATTAAAGTGGCTTTGGTGTACCCTTGGGTGCAGTGGAAGAGGGTGAACCTGGCCGTGGTAGCGCCAACCCTATAGTAACATGGATTAATTGCGCGTAAACCTTATTGTCTAAGGTCGTCCTGAGCGCCCTGCAACCTGGAGTTCCATTTTTGGCGCTCAGCAGCTTAAACTTCTAGTTTGGTTTGTAATTTAACAATTGAAGTCCGGACCTCCAATTGACTGAATGTCTGCCAAAAGTGAATGGGGAAGAAAGTAACTTCCACTCCAAATTCACCTTGCTTGTTCTTTATGTTACCGGTACCCCAAAAACCACCATCACTTATTCCGCTCTTTTTTAAGCAAAAACCACCGCAAATCCAATCTTGTGAGAGTTGACCCTGACATAAGGGGAACCGCCGTAGCAAATTGTCGATGTGGTCATCTAATTGCTCTCTTCAACCTCTCACAATTTGGTAAAGTTTCTAGTTCCTAAATAAATGCTGTCTTCAACCTCTCACAACTGTCTTTCCTCTCTGTTATACCATACACCTTTTTTTTTTTTTGTACTTTAGTTTGTTGAGTGTGAATATGGTGCTGAATTGTGTATACTTTGTTAAATTGAGCACCAAATGAGATGGGTGCCAAAAATGAAAGTGTAGGTAACTGGGCGCACATGACCCCAACTAAAAGATTTTACGGGCAATTAATCCTAGTTACACTCGTGTAGATTTCCCGAAATCGGGTAATGCTTGCTTTCATTATTCAGATTTGGTTTCAAGTTTTAATTTAGTTGGCCTTTTGATCTTGATCGTATATCTTATTGTAACTTCCGGGGGCGTGAAGAAGGGTCCTGGAAGGTTATGGCAGTTGGGGTAGTCTTCATGGAGGGGACGGTGGTCACGTAGAAAGAAGAGGGAAGGAGAAGAACAAATCATGGATGGGGTGAATAACACATGAGTATCATTTCGCCTGGATGTATATGGTAGAAGTTAAGTTGCACGAGCGGCGGCGGGGAAGCGTCAGCATATAGAAGAATCCGAGTTGGGAGGGTTGCAGATTAATAACTTTTTATGTAAAGTTTACTGTAAGGATAACCACGAATAATGCACAAGAATTTGGATCTTCTAAGAAACGTAACAAAGTGTGGTGAGTTTTGGAATAGTTGAAAGTTAAGGGGGGAACATGAAAAGTATTTGAAGAACCCCAGTTGTCATAGCCAACGCAGATACGAACCTAATCATAAAATCCAATTGGAAGTAATCATAAAATCCAATTGGAAGAACCCCAGTTGTCATCTTCTTTTTTTTTTTTTAAGAGAGAAAGGAAATAAAAAGAAAGAAAAGTGACTACTTTCTTCTTTTTTTCTTTAGTTTGTGAATTTTTTTAAGGAGAAAAAAGAAGAGAAAGGGGAGGAAAGTTTGAGTTTCTTTTGTCTTTAAATCTTTCTTCCCAAAATTGGGAAGAAACGGAGAGAAAGAAAACTCTCATAAGTAATATTTTAATAATGTTCATATTATCCTAGACAATGAAGACTAAATTTTGAATGACTTCTAAGTATTAAGGTTTCTTATGGAAGCTTATCACTTTATTTACAATTAAGTGATTGTTTTAGATGTTAGAGTTGACTCATAACTGAATATTTTGCTTTTGGTGTGACATTAATTAGATTTAGAAGTTGAGATGCTTGTCATGAACCCATGGATATTTTTGTTTTTTATATGATGAAATTAATCAACTATGTAAGTCTTATGACATTAGTATGATATGCATTTTGTATGATTTATCGATAACTAAATTATTTTACCAACAAAATCATATTTTTTTAGGATCATACGTTCATAATCTTTGTTCGAATTATCACAATTTATTATAAGGGTATATACATAATTATATGTCTTTTCTTTTCTTTTCTGTTGAACTCACAAACAAGAGAAAAAAATGATACTTTATTTTCTCTCTTAAACTCACAAACAAGAGTAAGGATAATTGTCTTCCTTTCTCTTTTTTTCTCTTCTTTTCTCTTCTCTTCCTTTCCTTTCTTTTCTTTTCTTTTCTTTTCTTTTCTTTCGTCTCAAAACTCTGCAAACAGGCTATAAGTGTTTATAGCAAGTGTTAGGAGGAGATAAAAAACTAAACAAATGGTAGTAATGGTCACGAGCCTTGACCTAAACACACTTAGCTCCAATCCAGGCCAGAAGATTCAGGTCTCTCTCTCCCTCTCTCTCTCTCTCTCTCGCGCACACTCCCACACACCCCCACCCCCCCACCCCCCAACCCACACACACAAATCCACTCATCCCCACCGGGGAAGAAGCTCGTCAGCATTAATCGCCATCTTTTGTTCATGTAGAAGATGTAATCAAATATGCACTACTCATTATGTTCCCATTCTTTTTGTACGTGAACTCTTTAATATTGGTGATACTGGCTTCTCAATATTTGTTTGGTCTTCTTGAAAAACTAAAGTTGAAAGTGGTTTCGGGATGTAAACTGCATTTTTGTGAATCTGCTAAAGACAGTTCTTCTGAGCTGATATTGAAGCAGCTTAGATGTAAGTCTAGATTGCCCTGTCACCCACCCACCCGGAAAGGGAAACCTTCACTTTTAGTCATTCTTCTCCTTCATATATATACTTACTATTTTAGCTTTAAGAGGGATGTCTCTATATATCTCTATTAACTGAAGCTTCCTTATTGATGGTTGCATGTACTTATGGATCTTTACACATCTTGGCAGGGGAATGATCTTCACAGTCAGGGAAGATTTAATGAGGCTTTGCAGAAGTATTTACTCGTAAGTGTAGCATGTAGGGTTGTTTTTCTTTTACATTTTATGTTGCATGTGTTGGTTCTTTTTGATAGTTATGTAACTCTTGAATAGTAAAATGGTCTACCTCTTCTTTTTCAATCAGGCAAAGAAAAATCTGACAGGTATTCCGGCCTCCAAAGGTGGAGCCCTCCTGTTGACATGCTCCCTTAACTTGATGTCGTGTTACCTGAAAACAAGGCAGTATGACGAATGCATAGTAGAAGGTACAGAGGTATGGGGAAGCTAGTCTTTGCTTAATGTTTAGCTTATAAATCCAAACAATAAGTTGCATGAAAAACATTTCTGGAGCGAAAAAGAAACCTGAAATCACTTATCAAAATGGGGAAAGAAGAAAGGAAAGCTGAACTATATTATAACTTTTGGAGAGAAGCGACAAAGTTCTTTTTTCCTTATCCTCTATATCTTTTCTGGATATGTCAGAGGTTCAATGATCGATACCATATTCAGTAGTTAGTTCTTTGAAGGGCTCACATTGTCGCCACGGCAAGGTTGCTTCATTCTGACATGGTGATCACGGGTTGGAGACGTGGAATGGGCCGTGTAAACGGTGCTATTCGAGAGGCCAAAGCCTAATGCATGGGGCTAGCCCCTTAATTATTTTGACTGCAAGATGCACGGTGACTGAGGAAATGAATGATTTCATTTTCGCTTCTTACTTAAGAATATAAATCCTGTAGAAGATAACAGCATTTTGGCATGCTGCAGATTTTGGCACATGATTTGAGAAATGTCAAAGCCCTTTACCGGAGGGGTCAAGCGTACAAAGAATTAGGAAAACTAGATGTGAGTATTTGTTTACTATGTGGTTGTTAACTGTTGTTTTGACGGAACAATACCTCGTAATGTTTGTCTTCTGCATTTTACCTTCTAAATTATTGCAGGATGCAATCTCTGATTTGTGGAAGGCACGTGAAGTTTCACCTGATGATAAGATTATTGCAGATGCCTTAAGGTATGGGGGACTTTTTGTGGCATGTGGCCTAGGATTATATACTTCACATGTAGGAATGTACTTTCGACCTGTCTCTGTCCAAGCCTTTTTCCTGTGTAGAAATTTATTGATACTGTTTGCTGAAATAATACGTAGCTTCTCCTATGTGGGCAAAGGAGAAAATAGGAAGTTTAGGTGAAAGATTAGTGATTCAGGACAGAGCGTTTCAGAGAATGGGGAGAAGAGAAGGGAAAAGAGAGCCCAAGAGAAACACCTCTGCCATACGAAAAAACAATAATCACTTTGCTGTTCGTAAATTCACTTAAAAATCATAAGTCAACAATCAAGCCTGTTACATACAGGCAAAGTTAAACCAAATTGATGGACAATATTCTAATGACATAAAGTACTTGCAATGTAAATCACACAAACTGAATAAAGCCCAGATAATATCCAAGAAGCTCGGGCTCGTGCTGAGGTCTATCATATACATGAATCCTCTTCTGTGGCTTTTGGATTTCTCTTTTTCCGTAATATTTCTACGTTGTTCTGAAAGGAGTGCAAAGTCCTATTTTGTAGTTTTTGGTCAGAGACTAGATCGTCTAATATGAGGCAATTTAGACGGATTATAATTATATTTCAATTTTCTATCCTTTTTGCCATGATATGCCCACAATCCCAGTATAGCCCTCTTGATTTTCATCTTATAGTTTTCACATGTAACCAAGACATCAAATAGTTAGTAGCTTATTTTGGTACATTGTGGTAATAATCGTCGGTCTGTATAGGGATGCACAACGACAAGACTCCAATAGGCGCAATACAAGTCGAAGCGAGTTTACCAATGAGGATCCATCAACCAGTTCAGAATACTTTCAGGCTCTAAAAGATGATCCACAATTGCTGAGGTTTGTTCATATCCCGCTGGTGGATTTTAGTATATCCTTTTACTTATTATATGTGTAGTAAACCTTTTCACCACGCCATTTCTCTTTTTGATTTTCCTTCTAGACTAGTTCACATGAACTCACTTTGTTTTGCTGGTGTCCGCTATTCAATTTGTAAATTGAATAATTTTAATGGCATGCATTGCCACAAACATATCGAGAGTACCAAATGAATATAAGGATGCTCCTTCTGTGCATATGAAATCTCATGTTGATTAAAAGAAGGGTTTATTACTGCCATGCATGCCCTTTAGGTTATAGGTTATTGCAGTTGAATCCACAAGTTTCCAAACTGGGTAACAGGTGTCCAAAGTAACAAAAACGCATCCCTCTGTTAAGCTGATGTTAGTAGGAATTATAGAAATGCTTGCTCGGCTGTTTTAGTTTATGGAAAAACACCAAAAATAGAAAATCCAAAACCACTATTTCCTAACCAAAAGGCCAGCCGTCAAATTTTTTGATTAACAGTGTAAAGAAAATGTTCTTTTGACAAATAGAACCTTTCGTTTGCCACTAACCTTATTCCCAGCAATTTGCCTTGCCAATATGCCCAAAAAAGATCTCCATTTCAACTCTCAACGTAAAACATATTACAGGTGAACCAAATCTACTCAGTAAGCGAGGGTCTCTCGCCTCTCCCAGAAATTGTGATTGCATATAGCAACGTTTTATTAAGCTTCTCACTTTATTCTATTCGGTCTGTAATTTCTTTTTGAATAAAAGAGTTCATGTGATGGATACGGTTTCTCTGTGTATTGGTAGATCCTTCCAAAACGTTATTTCTCAAGCGGACCCAGAGACTCTGATAGCTCTAAGTGGTGGAAAAGTTGAAGGGATGTCTTCTGAGATGGTGAAGACCGCCTTCAATATGATCAGTAAGATGTCGCCTAAAGAACTTCAAGAAATGGTCCAAATGGCTTCCTGGGAAAACCCTAGTTTCGACAACTTAAATGCTGGATCAGTTCTACCAGAAGTTTCACCTGACATGCTTAAATCAGCAACTGATATGATGAGTAAAATGTCAACTGAAGACATGCAGATAATGTTTGAAATGGCATCACCATTTAGAGGTAAACCGGCAGCAGCAGCAGCGGCATCTTTACAATCTAATGGACTATCACATAATGGCGCAAAAGCCCAAAAAACTCGCGAAAGTTCCAAAGTCAGTGCCGATTCTGTTGACGAAGGTAGCTCTTCAGTGTTTTTGAATTCACGAAGTGCTCCTCAGTCAAGCTTCCCGAGTTCAAGTGCCGATCTGCAAGAACAAGTGAGAAACCAAATGAATGTACGTATACTCTCGGTCTCTCTCTCTCTCTCTCTCTCTCTCTCTCTCTCTCTCCCCCCCCCCCCCCTACTTTCAGTAATTTCCCTTAGCCTTCTACTTTTAGCTGTACTTTTGCAAAGTGGATGAATGTGAATTTGATGAAATCACGTTGAGAAGTACAATACGAATCCAGGTTCGGACCTATCTTTATAATTGACACTATGTATGTATGTGTGTGTGTATCTGCATTACTTGTTGTTCTATTTTTTACTACCTTACACCGACCCTTCACTTTGGGGTGAAGGGGCACTGGACACGAGCCGACACTGACACTGTTATGAGATCCTTCTCAGACGTGTCGTTTGCCGGACAGGCATGCCTCGTTGATAGTTGCATTGGAAGAATTGAAGACGGTAGAAGAAGAAGATGGGAGAAAGAAGGGCTGCGGATCTGGTCCGTGAGGGAAGGAGGAGGAGGAGGAGGAGGAGATGGGGGGAGGGGGAGGGAGGGAGGGAGAGAGAGAGAGAGAGAGAGGCTGTACCTTTTAATCACGTGGGAGACTATAGAGGGAGAGAGGAGGGGAGGGCGTGGGGGACAGAGAGACGGTACCTTTTAATCACGTCGAAGGCCGTTAAGGGGGAGGGTACCTTTTAAGGAAAAAATTTTGCTGCACACCAAGGAGCAGCGTCAAGCTACTACCCCTCCACGTGTCAGCACGTTATTGGTCCAGCGTAAGGCCATGCTCCTCGCATGTGATCGGGTTAGTTGGAGTGAGATAACGGACGTTATGCACGTCCCTGAAATTCTGGAGAGAAGAATAATCAACAAGTAGTTTGTCTCTCTCTCTCTCTCTCTCTCTAAACACCTAGCAGGATGTTTCTCTCTCTATCTCTTCCTTCCCGTATTCTTCATCCCCACAAACTTCTGGTCACACAGGGTAGAAGATCACGTGCAAGGAGCATGGCCTTGACGCTGGACCAATAACGTGCTACCACGTGGAGGGGTAGCAACTTATCGCTGCTCCTTGGTGTGCAGCAAATTTTTTTCCATCTTTTAATAAAATCGGAGGCACTTTCAATTGTTGAGGTGCTCAATTGTTTCTTTTTTTCCTTTTCTCGTTGGGGAAAATATTATTTTCAACCTCAAATTTCATACAAATAGTGAATACAAGCCAAATTAACTAAAAAAACTTTGGTGGTACCCATATAACTTTCTTTAGATTACACGTATACCCTTGATATTCAAACTGATTAAGTCTGACTAAAAATCCGTGTCCACTTATCCTAAAATTTCAATAGTAGGCGAGTTTGGCACTTGAACACATATGCAGACACTGAGTCCATGTAACATAGATTTTTTTATTGAACTCATCATGTATGATCGTAGTCGAAGCATCAATCTGTCAATGCTAGCTTTTGAAATAATTTTATTTCGTGTTGTCCATTTCATGCTTAACGTCCTTTTAGTAGAACCATCAGTTGTGATGATGATTCCAAATTTTGGAAATGACGTCATTCACTTTGCATTAACCGAATGTTCTTATAAGAATGGTTTTGTCTTTGACATAAAGTACATAATTGTGTTGTCTCAAAGTGAATAGCACCATTTTACGTAGCATTATAGTTCTTGCTGGATGTGTAGGTGTATTCCAAGTTCAGAATTAGTTTACTTTGTTGCCTCAAGAGATCCATTAGTGCTGATATGTAGAAAAACAATATCCTGTAGGAACTTATCCTGCATAGTGATCAGGTACTACCTTTTGTTGGGCACTTATCTTTTCTCCTTAAAACTTGACAGATGTTCATGGCAATGATAAAAAATATGAACCCTGACATGATGGCAAACATGAGTGAACAATTTGGGTTTAAGCTCTCTCGGGAGGATGTAGAAAAAGCTCTACAAGCCATGTCATCTTTGACACCCGATGCATTGGATAAAATGGTACTTCTTTTCCGCAGTTTCCCTTTATAATTCGCATCACATGTTTGACTTCTTTGTTTGTGGGCGAAAATATATTCACTCTTTTGGCCATCTCCGACCACTGTGTCATCTGTCCCAGATGTGTAACATAAAAGGTTTTGAATTAAAATAGTTCTACCCTTTGTGAACATTTGATGTCAAGGAAAGTGGGTTCGTACTTATGTGGAGGTGCCACAAAGGACACAGTCCGAGTCAACTGCCGGATGTACAAAGTAAGAGACAATGAGGGTGGAGTAAGGGTAGAGAGTAAGGCTTCTCAGACAGGCCATGAGGAGTGATAGTGCTGTACAGACAAGGCGGAGACGAACAGAGCTGGCAGTTGACAGTCCAAGCTAGAGTCCAAGTTGAGGTCCGATGTCACGGTCGATATTATGTCCAAAGTCACAAGACAATTATGTTTCTCTCTCTAGAATTCAAGAGCTCTAGATTCTAGAATGAGAATGTGATTTTGTGAAAATGAGAGAATTTTCTTGAAAATGAAATCCAAAATCCACTATTTATAGGCAAAAGTATGCATGTGTGATCAATTTCCACATGGCATCCCTTGGGAGTGATACGTCACCAGGGGGTCCAAAAATGTCGTGCTCCGTTGGACTACCGGTTCCCAAATTCGTGTTGTCTTGCCCCACACAGCGACGCTCTACCTGTCTGAGAAAACTGACCACACAGCGACGGCATGATCAGAGTAAGCCCGTTGCCTTAGCCACCGGTCCAAGCCCTTACTGAATCCCATAAAGTGCATCAAGAGATGCAGAGAGAACTTAACAGCCGTAAGGGAAGGTCCCTGTGACCAACTGTCAGGCGGACTAGGCGCGATGCCCTTCAAAGACCTGCTTCTATCTCGGAGTGATCGGGGAGTCATCATCCTGGGGGCGCTGATGATCACGGGTAACGTGAGTGGACGTGGTCGTAGCTTAGTGTCTAGTGTCATGCAAGTCATCCCAGGCGACGATAGTTTTGTGGTAACGAGCCTATCCTGCTGCGAAGGGTCCTCGTGCCAAAGCACTATGAGCAGAGCCCTTTGGAATGCTGCACACTCTGGAGAATAGGTTGAGGCATGTTCCACGTTCATGGTGGGGGCTCATGGTGTGGTGAATAAGTATGGTGCCCAGAGGCATGTAACATGATTGTGACACATGGGCGCGATGCCAACGGTATGAGAATTTGATTGTGGCACATGGGCGCGGTGCCTACAGCACGAGACATGATTGTGGTGCATGGGCGTAGTGCTTAGCACGAGACATTGATTGATAGGCACGGTGCCTATAGCATGAGACATTGATTGTGGCGAATGGGCGCAGTGCCTACAGCACGAGACATGATTGTGGTGCATGGGCGCGGCGAAGACCGTCACGGAGTCGGCGAGCGGGCGACGGTGCTCACCCGCGAGTGACAGTTGTCACGATGACAACGTGCGACAACGGGCGATGTACGGTCGCTGGTAATGGGTGAGCATTCCGGATAACATGTCCGAATGAGTAAATAAAAGGGGTGTCTGCCCCCCCCCCCCCTTTCCCCTTTAAGGGAGGCGGCCAACCCCCCCTAAAGGGAGGTGGCCGATCCCCTTAAGGGTGGAGGCGAGCTAGGCTTATATTTTGTAAGTGTTGGTGGAGCCAAAGTCACTACATTGGTGACGTAAAAAATAAATTGTCATGAATTGCCGCGCAAAGTTAATGAAAAGTGCACGTGACTTGAACGCGCGTATTTTGACCGGCTTAAAGCATTGAAAAATTGACCATTGAATATGTGATGTGTCGCTCAAAACGGGACCCCCGGTGGGCTCTTAGGTGCGACCAAAATATGTTGGGAACATAAGCCCTTACGTGTGGTGTGCCGGAGGGGCAACCCGAGCGGGCACCGCATGGTAAACGTTGTTGCGTTAAAAAGACATGTAGCGTAAAACAGTGGCCTTTTTTTCTTTTTTTTTGTAGCCCGTATTTTGTAGATAGCGAAAACAAGAATATCGGAAAATCATGAGATGCGTTTAGTAGTGTAGCGCAAAAAGAGAATTGTAGCGCTAAATAGAAGTTGCGTCGCAAAAATGGGAATGCGTGAAATTTTTGGTAGTGGAAATATTAATATCAAAAATTTTTCGTGACAGCTTCCAACAAAAAATAGCGTGCAAAAGGAAAGTTAGCATGAAATAGGATTGTGCATTTGAAAAAGAATTCTTGGGCTTTTGGGGGGAAAGACTTTTGGTTAGAAATTCACATCAGTGGCCAAGATTGAATCTTGGGCCACATATATAAAGTGGGTAGGTGGAGTCTTTCACCACACATTCATTCCTTCAAGACTTAGAGAAAAAGAGAGAGAGATGAAGAAAGAAGAAAGTTTGAAGACATGGCGAAGGGAGGTAAGGAGGGGGAGCAAGTGGGAGTGGAGGGGGGAGGGGTGGGGTGGTGGGAAGTCCAACCGGGCCGACCCAAGGGCCGTGGTTGAGGGTCGGCAGGGAAGGGGGTCAGCGGGCATGCTTCGGTCGGGGGTCATGGAGGAAGGGAAAGGGATAAGGAAGAGAAGAGGGAAGGGAGAGGGGGAGAGAAGAGGGAAGAAGGGGGAGGGGCCTCGATCGGCGATGGGTCGACAAACTTAGGGGGTCGGTGGCCTTGGGTGGGTCGGCCAGCTTTGAATGTTTACGCATGGAGTAGTAGATCAGGCTAAGCGAGGGTTGGCCGTAGTGGGAGTGGGTCGGCCGGTGTTGGTGTTGGCCACGGTGAAGGTGGTTCAGCCGGTGGTGGTACTTTGGCGGGGGTGTTAGGGGGTGGGGATAAAGGGAAGGGGAAAGTGAGTGAGAAGAGAGGAGGAATAGGGGAAGGAAGGGCCGAAAGGGCCATTGGGCGAGGGGGTCCGCAGGTGTGGAGGGGGTCGGCCGCAAGAAGGTCCTCGGCCGAGGTAAGGGGGTTGGCCGCTAGAGGTGGTTTGGCCCAAGAAAGGGGGTCGCAGGGTGTGAAGAGTGTCGGTGGCCAAGGCAAAAGGCAAAGAGAAAGTGCCCAAACATAGTGTACAAAATGGGGTGGCTGAACCAGCGACCAAAGCCGACCGTAGTGACAATGGTGGGGCTGAATAAGGGGTTGGAGGCGAGCATGTCGGGTGGTGAAGGTAGTGAAGAAAATGAGGCGAAAATAGTGGACGAGACCGCGAGGTGCGGCGGTTAACACGTCATGACTGCCGCGGGGCACGACAACCTTGCCCTCACCGGCGCCTCGTAACACAGAGATCACGCCAGCACCGACCAGGGGGTTTGGGGTGCCGTTGACATTTGATGATGGTGGGGTGAGGACGTTTGATCTAGAGTCGAGCAAGATGAACATTTTGTTGGGAATGAAGGGGGTCGTGCCCAGTACGCCAAACTAGAAGCGGGGTGGAGGGAGTTGTCCATTTTGTGGCTGATGGAGATTTCACTTCGCCGTGGGGTGGTTCATCGATGGGGGAGGAGCCGTATGTTCGAGCTCCAAGCTGGGATGAGGCACCTATCATGTTACCGAGATACATATCGACCTTGTTGGCAAAGAGAGAGGATATGCCATGGTCACCTATTGTGTTCAAGATCCATAGCGCGATGCCGATAGGGTGGGACTTCTGGTATGAGTATATGCTGGAGTGTCCGGAGCTGATGGGGATGCTGCAGTCACTAGGATTGTTACCCGTCATAGACATCACTACGAGGGGACTGGAGCTGTACAAAGATATGCCGCGTATGAACTTACTACTGTCAAGGTGGAGCACTCAGTCACATACATTCGTGACAGTGTTTAGAGAGATTGGGTTGACACTGCTGGATATGTTGATGCTGATAGGATTACACACGCACGGGGAGCAGGACGAAGGGTGACCCAGCTGAGTGAGGAGGAGCGGGTGCTATAAACGCAACTATTAGATATCCTGGCGGAGACGAAGAGGCATCGAAAGGGGACGTACAGTGGTTGGATCAAGCATTTCTTTGGTTCAGCGCAGGTGAAAACGGGAAAGAAACTGGGCAATGCAGTAGACTTTGTGACGGGGCTGTACTACGGCAAGGAGAGATACAAGATGGTTGCCTTCATAGCCATGTTCTTGTCGAGGTAAGTCCGTACTGCCGCTTTGCTGTATTCTTGTATATGATGTATGTGTCATTTTGGTTATGGATAACATGTCGGACTTGTACTCAAGAAAGATTCTTTAGTTGATAACACTATACTTTGCCATGTGTTGCACGGGTAGGATAGAGTTGTGATATATGTTGTCGGTCTGTATTTGTGGGTATGTGTTTGAGGGGACACGAGAAGATGGCATTGTCCTTAAGGTGTTCCCGTTGGCTATTTGGATGGCGCAGGGTAGGCGCATCTGGTTGGCTCCCTTATATCTGGGCACTCTGTACTCATGTATGGATCGGTTTATGAATGACGTGAAGTGGTCACATGGGCGCTATCAGGTGGCTACGTACGTGGACTAGATATTCCTGCAGTAGTATCTATACGAGTGTTATCCGGACTACCAGCCAATGGGATACCCTTTCAAGCATTTGTCTCCTACAATGGGTACAGTGACACGGCCAGGCAGGTCACGGCAGATGGCTTTATGGTGCTCTTGTTCACGGGCATTTGCATGGGCAGGCATTAGGAGGCCGAAGTGTCCATTAGTGTAGGTCCTAGATAGGCGTGATGCATGTTTGCCACGACCGTATATGGACATGCATCCGTAATATGGGGTGCCACCATCGTTGCAAGTAGAGGACATTACTACAGGACTAACTAGGAGAGGGGACCTTGGACCGGGACAGCTGATACTACTGGTTGCATATTTTTTAGGCTGGCTACCTGTTCTGAGAGATGATGGTGAGAAACCCGCCGAGTGCCCGTACTATGTTGTGAGGTACAGCCCTGACCGTCTGACGTTGGCTTTTGGGTATGGCTTGGAGCCCCCCGTATAGGTATTGTAATCCGTGGAGTGTGGAGACTACCTTTGAGTACACACGATATGACAGAGTCCGCCAGTGGCCAGTACCGATGACAGAGTGGAGACGGCCTAGGAGGTTGTCAACTGGGGTGGTGGCAATGGGATACGCACTGTGGTGGCAGTGATTGCGATCGAACTGGGCGGAGTGGTTGGCACAACTGGCGGGTAAACGTCGATGGGTTGATGTGTTTGCTTGTGACGGAGCGTTGAGCTTGATATCAGCCTTAGTTGCCAGACAGTCGGGGATGCCAGCGCTAGTTACCGGGTGCTCCGTCGCTAGCTCAGAAAGGAAGCCTGAGGAGGTTGGCGGGGGCCTGATGATGATGCCTCGGGGGTGACATTAGGGAGGAGCCAGTGGTGCATGTGCCTTCGGTGCCGGGGGCCTGCAAGGGGCCACTATCGTCGCTACTAGTTGGGATGATGGAGACGGTGCTACAGGCTGGCATGGGCACGTTGGTCCCATACTTATCAGGGTCGAAGAGGCCGCACGATGTGTCAGATGAGTCTGACTTAGAGGTTAGCATTTTCCTTTTCTTATCAATTCTAATTGCATGTGTGAAGTGTCAATGGTCTTATGTACATAAATTGATTGACGGTTGTTTTGATTTGAGCTCGATGAGGAAACCAACGAGGAGCGCAGCGAGCCAAGCTCCGGGGTAGAGGCAAATAAGGCTATGGCAGCCGAGGCAGTGGGGACATCAGGGGTCAACGAGGCGGATGAGGTCGAGATGCTGGATGCCAGGATGATAGAGGAGATCGAGACGATAGCGTATGTTGGGAGTGACTGGTGGACGGGCAAGGAGACAGAGGCCGTTGTGGGTGATCATGGGGCACCTGAGGATCCCCAGCCTGTGGTGACAGCCTCGGTGCACGGGCAGGAGACTCTGATTCAGCCAGTTGCGGAGTGTCATCCGGACACATTGTCGGGGTCAGAGACTATTGCTGGTGCTACTCTTCTGGCGATGCACTCAGTGGTTATTGGTGGGCGAATGACTGTTGGACTATCAGATACTTTTTCAACGGGAGGCAGCGTTATGGCAGCTGGTGACGCTAGCAGAGGGTCTTCGGTTGGGCAGGGGGATGGTGCATCCTGGGTAGGTCTCGAGCTTCCTGCCGAGACGGTACGGCGACTGGAGGTTGTGAAGGCAGCCTACCCACAGACATTTGAGGGGGTGGCTGTTAGGAACCTAGTGCTTTTGAGATTGGTGTATTTTGGGTTCGTGGATTGGTTGGTGCCCTTTGCTAGGGTTCCACTGGCGGGCTGGACTTCAGAGTTCATATCACGGTCTTTTTTAGAGTTTGCACCCTTTGAATCATTGGGACTTCGGTTGGATTGGTTTTCGGACTTCTTGAGATCGAGGAGTGATGACCGGTCAGTGGGGGAGAGTTTATCCGTGATGCGCATGCAGGAAATGCTTTTGGGGAGGCAGCGAACAGTTTTGGAAGAGGAGCAATCAGCGATCGCTAATAAGTTGGCTGAGATCGATAGACAGCTAGCCGACCTACAGAGACAGTTCACCGATGTACAGAGGCGGCGTGCCGAGGTGGAGGCTAGAGAGGCAGATCGGTTGAGGCGGCAGACCAAGTATGATGTTGGATGGTCGGATCTGCAGACCCAGGGACAGACATTTCAGGCTTTCAACTCAGATCCTGTTGCGACGATGTTGTCTAGGCTTTTGTAGTTTGTTTTTACATTGTGTTGTATTTATGGAGTCCGATAGTGGCCAGCAAACCTATGAGTTATATGTATTTTGATGATATGGGTATGCTACCATATTCTCGTGTATTAGTCCTTGTTGTTGCATGTTTTTTTTTTGCGGTGATTGAATGCTTTGACTGTGTTGGCGTCCCGTTGGTGTTCCCTCTTCCCCATCCATAGTAGGTGACTTAATGAACAATGGTGAAGATAAAAAAAAATGTGCATTACATACAGTAGTTGAGGCAAATGTTTGAGTTTGCATTGATAGTATTTGGGCCAAAATGTCATTACATGAGTAAAGTAAGAATTTGTAATAATTAGCAAAAGTTACAAGTCTATAAACATGTCTGTATATACAAAAAAATGCTATGTGTTCAAGTGTTCTAAGCTTTGAGCAGGTAGGGCTGGGGGGAACAATCCGCAGCTGGTTATGTATAGTACTTCTTCAGGTAGCGACCGTTGATAGGGGTCGTGATCTGTCCATCGTCCTGGTTGAGCAGGAGGTAGGTACCGTTGTCTCTGGCTACATGCACTTGGAATGGCCCTTCCCAATTTGGTGTGAACTTGAGGGGCTGACATGTTGGCACGTACATGCTTGGCGGCTTGGAGGACAAGGTCGCCTTCAACAAATGACACTAAAAGACCCTCACCTGTAGACACCACTAATTCTACTATCACTAAACAGTGCATCTATGACTGTGTGTGCATGCGTGCGCGCTCGCGTGTGTGACTGTGTGTGTGCATTTGACTGTTGAGCGTCAGTATGTATGTGCACGTGCGCGCCTGTGCGACTCTGTGTGTGCGCGTGTGCGTTTGACTGTGTGTATGCATGTATGTGTGAAGAAGAAGAAAGAAGAAGGTCAATAGTTTATGATGGTTTTACCCCAAAATAAATGGATTTAGATTGACGGAAGTTAACAGAGTGGCCGAATCCAAACGAATTTCAAAGCTTAATGGTCACTTTGACAGAAATGGATATCCAGTGACCAAAGTTGCATTTGCCTAATAGTACAGTAGTCAACCGATTAGTTAACTCTTAATCAACTATAAGCTTTTGACTTTAATTATAATAACTAGAATTAATTACACATGTGTCCTTGAAGTCAAGGTGTAACTAAGTCACGTACATAAAGTTTGTAAAGTCAACAATATGCAGTCAAAAATATCAAACATTATTTTAGCTATGTCCATATGTTATTGACTTATTGACCTAGTGAAAAAGGATACACTTTATTGATATCATTCTATTGTACTTTGAATATACCATTACAGCTTTTACATGGTGCACACACTTGCATGAAACCCTCTAACCATATTCTCTCTCCAAGCTCGAAAGGTGCACGCCTTTGAATCTTCACCTACAAATCCGTCGCTAAATGCTAATCGTGATAAGTCAAACAACAAATCACTTTTTTAAATCGGTGAATTTTTCAAGCATTGATTGTCTAAACAAGGAATAGGTTATGAGGTGTGTTTTTGTGTATGTTAGTGCACTTTTGTGCCTATTGTGTGTATGAATAAATCTGACTTCCCTTGTTGAGTGAGTGCAATGAATGTCAGTGATGATGATTCTGGGTGGGTTATTGGGGTACATAAAATCTACTACAATGGTGGGATATTGGCAAAAAATGATCCTATGGTGATGATGGTCGTTAGGTAGATCTGGAGTTGGACCTACAGATTTATGGTGATTACGATGGCAGGTTTGGGCCATCTTGGATGCGAAATGTGGTAGGCAATGGTTTTCGATCGTTAGGTCAGTAGTCGTGGTGATGTGGGATAGGGTTAGGCTGTTACCATTGAAATTCTGGTAGTGGCAGTATGATATGGATGTGCTAGTTTAGTGGTTGCAAGAAGAGTAGCGAGACCATATTTTCAGTGGACCGCGCCAATTGTAATAAAGCCCTTAATGTAAATAACTTTTAATGTTAAGGGCGTTTAAGTCATTTTTCTTAAACAACTATGTATTTTAAGAATCCGTAGCATAAAATGGTATCACATATATTTTTCATAACCCTTATAATTACACCCTAATCTCAGGAACATAGGTATAATTAATCGTAACAACTAATTTTGTGAAGTTCATATTTGATCTTCTAATAAAGCCAAAATTTTATATTTTGCCCATAAAAATGATTAATGACTTCAACATACACCATAAAAGCGCATTCTAATTCTACATTTGCTAGAGCAATCAAGGCTCAAGGCTAAACTTTTCTCTGTTCATCTTCATGATTTCACACCATTAACGAAAACATATTTGTGAGTAATTCTTTAATTGAGAGATAATTGTCTTATTTCTCTTATCTCTCTATTGATTAGAGCTTTGATTGTATGCATCTTGTTTTTTAAGATAGCTTTAATTGTAGAAGAAGTTTCTTCCGACATTTGTGGCAAAGCGAGGTGTTATCAAGCTTTGGACATTTAGGATCGTCAAAGTATGGTTCTTGGTGTCTGTTTACTGGAAATGGATTGGATGGCGGTTAGGTCTTAACCAAAAAGTAGACCATACGAGTATTTAGGGCTCCTCGAGGGACTTTTGAAGGGATGGATGTGGGCTTGAGATTGTTCAAGTCAAAACATTTAATACGCTGGTATCATGTATCTCTAAACCCTATCTTTTTGTGTGAGGTTGTTTAAATAATATACTCACTACAACAAAACTGGGTTGTAAGGACGCGCAAAAGCGTCCTTACAGGTATCCTATTGGGACGGTTTTGAAGTAAAGTCGCTTTGAAAGGCGTCGTAACCCTGCCCCATTAGAGGTCGTCACAATAAGTTATGACAACGCACATAAGCGCCTCAAGAAGGGTCAGGCCTAACAAGACGCAAATAAGCGTCTTATAAAGTGTGCAGGTAGTAGACTCCAATATGCCCTATAGCGACGCTACAAAGTGTTCCAATAACTCTTTTACGACGCCTCTAAGCGTTGTTATTTCTGTTAACAAATGTAAGGCCTAAGAAGGCGCAATTAAGCGTCCTATAAAGTGCTCAACTACAAGACTCCAATATGCCCTGTAACGATGCTAAAGAGCGTTCCAGTAACTCTTTTGGGACACTTTTTAGTGTTCTTACATGTTCCCTATTTTTAATGTACCAAATTACAAATATTTACATATTTGATGACTCCGTTACCAATTGCAATTTGTACCACATCAATAGACCAATGTATCCCAATTTGGTCCATACCGCATTGCAACCATAAAAAACTAATTTAAAGATAACATCCAAAGTCTTCGTATTAACCAAATGTCTCAAGTGAATAATTACATTGACTCCAAATTTAAAGATAAGCACTAATTCTAAGTGCCTAACATGAATAACAATCACAAAAGGACTAGTGACTAACAAGCTATCCAATGTTCATCCAAAAGTAACTTTGTCACCATTTAAGTCGCTGATCACAGTGTGTCATAAAACCTTGAGAAACATATAGTCATCTAAGTCACCATTCCAGTCACTAATAATCTAAGCAAAATATAGTCATAAACTCTGGAGAAACATGTAGTCATCTAAGAAAAATATAGTCATCTAAGTCACTGATCACATGCCATCAATGCTCTCTAGTTCCACCTGCAAATACATACATGTACTCATTAGTTGATTGTGTATATGTATTAGATGCTTACACTTGTGATTTCTAATGGCAAAATTCAACATTTGTACATTGGCAATTTTAAAAGCACTCAACTCTACAACACATAAATGTATTGCTCCATAGTAGCAAGAGTACAAGCATCTCAATTGATCATAAGAATATGCGTGAGAGAACCTATCCTTGAAATTGCATAAATGATGATATAGCAAAACCTTTTTAGTTTGGAAAACTCTAGATGTAAGGCTGAGACTAAAGTGTGCAAACACGATAAAGATCGACTTCAAGAAACATGATATTTTCAAGGTTCTCTTCGAATAAGAATAAAGCAATCACAAAAAAAGTGGGAGCTTACATAAGGACATGGCCACGCAATAGTTGCTTCATATGCATCATAAATGGTTTTGTGAAACCCGTATGATCTTATCAAACGTTCATCCTTTTTCACAGCAACCTGAATAGATACTTCACACAAATTCGACCCAAGTTCTTCCCCTCCAACTTGTGTAGATGGATCTATGCTCTGTATAATTCCCTTTGCTACAGTTTCTGAGGGATTCATTATGCTCTTAAGGCATACAACATCTTGAACCTGAAGAGTAAATTCAACATAAAACAACTTAAGAATTGTTATCATAAGAGTTGTCAATGACAAACACAAATTGAGCATTTATGTGCTTAAAGATGCCTACATGTTTCATTCTATTTTTAGGAGTTCTCTGGTTTGTATACTTTCTCTTAAGTGGAATTAAGGAGTTCTGTTTATTCTTTATTCAAATAATTGTCAGCAAGGAAGAGGGGGGGCAAGAAAGAGAAAGGGGGGATGGAAACTCTAACATTTGCATGAACCCGAGTAACCTAATTATAAAACATTGACTAAGCAAAGAAGTAAAATAATTATCTTTCAAGTGATATGTTGTTATACGTACCCGAAAAGGACAGAGCAACTGCATAGACGTGATCTGAGGACGATGGTTAATAGATGTCGCAGGACTAGAGGTCTCAGATATGGTTTCTTCACATCCTCTATCCTGTAAGAACATAGACTTTAGCTCATCGATTCAGTTGTTAAACCTTTCCTCCATTTGCTCGCAATTTGCCTTCCATTCCATTGCAATCCTGTGTGACTGTTTACAACTAGGTAGTCGACCCCATACATCAGATTGGGACACAGCTAGCCCATACATGCAAACACGACCATATTTGTCTTTTCCCATAACCTGAGCAAGTATATCATTTTCACTAGTACATCTTGCGAACCCTCTGGAAGTTTTTCTCTCTTCTCGTTCATTTGTGCCTACAAGAAAAAACAAGTTTCAATCCTAATTGTTTCCAAAGGAATGTTATTGAACGGTAAGAGAAAGGTCCAAGTAACGACTACAAAATAGACCATGTAATTTGTTGCCTCCACAGTGGATGGTGTTCTATTTTCATCCTTCTTTGAGTGGCATTCGATAAACATCTCCACCCGCGATGGATCATGCCCCAATTCAACTTTCTATCCAAGAAAACGAACGAAAGCCTCACCATTTATGTAATATCCCGAACTTCGGGAGCTGTTTAAAATAGTCATCAGTGACCTGAAAAATAAACGGGCGCTAATTTTAGGTAATGCTCGGGCATTAGTAGTGCATTGAAGCTTAAAAATATTTTGGGGCAAAAATGTAGTTTTCAAATTTTTGGGGGCATTTTCGTAGTTTTACAAAACTTCGGGGGCATAATTGTAAATTGATGTTTTTGTGACGAAAAGTAATAAAATGAGTGAAAAGGTATCTTTGAGTCACATGTAATTAGATTAATAAATATTAGAAGAATCGTGGGGCAAAGTGCAAATTTTGAAACTTCCGGGGTTATTTCTGAATTTTGGAACGTGAGGGGCCATTTTGCAATTTTAAAATTTTAACCTTATGTGTCAATTTTCAGAAAAGAGGGTGCAAGGAGATGCCACCTCATTCTTGTTGATCTGATGACTAGCTTCATTGAATTGTAGAATAACGGATTGAGTTAATTAGAAACAAAAGAAGAAAAACAAAAAGGAAAATTCGGGCATGAATGAACAATAACCGTGAACCCAGAAAGAAGAAAAAAGAAATAGAGGAAACTGGGCAGCTCGGGGAAGGGAAAAGATAGGGGAGAAAATAGGAGAATCCGAGCTTGTTTTCTAAGGGTAAGCCTCTAAGTTTGTTATATACATATTCTAGTGTGTGTTTACGGGTTTGGTGTGCTTTTTGGGTACTGTGCAGCGGTTGTAAGCACCATGAACAAGGCTAGGCAGCCACGGTGTTAGTCTATTTGCTTGAGTGCTTCGGGTGAAAGACTGGGTTGTGAATTATGTGTAAAAGTGTGTGAAATTTGTAAATTAGTGATGTTAGATTATAGGGCTAATTACACCTATGTCCCTGAGGTTAGGGGGGTAATTACACTCAAGGACACAAAGTTTCAAAATGTAACATTCTGTGACCAAACGTGTTTCAAATGTATCAGCCGTGTCTATCCGTCAGGGTTCCGTCCAAAAAGTGTATGTTTTTGCTGATGTCATCCGTGCGTATTTTCTAAATGTCAATACTACCCTTATACCACATATTTACATATACACTGTATAAAAATTAAAAATTCTAATTTACAAAATTAGGTTTTTAAACCTAATACCAAATTAGTGTTTCAAAATCTAATTCTCTCTCTCCAAATTAAGGTTTTAATCTTTTTAAATTAGGATCTCTCTAATAGAAATTAAGTCTTTTTTTCCAAATCAAATTACAGATTTAAATTCTTTTTTTTTCAAATTTGTGTTTTTTTATTGGATTTAATTTGAAACCCTAACTTTATCTCTCTCTCTCTAACCATCATCATTTCTGAATTTCAATGGAGCTGCCGCCCCATCACTCAAACCCCATCGCCGCTGCCTCTTTCCTTCTCCCCTTCACCATGCCGCTGCCCTTCCCTCTTCCCCCTTACCCTACCCCCACCACGCCACCCTTAGCCCAGATCAAAGTCCACTCAATCAGCCACTGCCGTTCTTTTCTGAAGCCAGACCCTGTCAAGGAAAGCCAGACTCCGTTCTCTGCCGCCGTCGCCTCCCCGCTTTTACTCGCCGACGCCTTGCCGGGTAATCAACGCTCCGCTGCCGTCGCACTCTGGTCGTATTGGTTCGGCTGAAATGATAGATGATTACGACTGGCGTTCGGGTCGAAGAGATCACGACAGGGATCCGGGTTGGCTGGCCTCGGAGCACGATTCCATGTTAAGGACCCGTTCGCTCACCCGGCAGCTCCATCGCCCCACGCTGCCGGCAGTACATCGGTGGTGGATGCGTGTGGCTTCCCCGTACACTGATGAGGACCCGTTCGTGTAGGAGTGATAGAAATGGGGTTGCTCAGTGACAGAAAGAGGGAATGGGATGTAATGGCATTAAAACTTTCCCGCTTTCTGCCTCTCAGGGCAAATCAGGATTTCAACTTTTATTTAGGGGCAAATAGGTCTTTTTGTCAAAACCGTTAAGTATTTTTGTATTCCGTTTGTCATTGGACATAAGTGTTACATTTTGAAACTTTGTGTCCTTGAGTGTAATTACCCCTAACCTCAGGGACATAGGTGTAATTAGCCCTAGATTATATTTTCAAGTATTGGAATGTGTTTAGATGATTGGAGTGTGTGTTTGTGAGCTGTGGGAGTTGAATGAAGTGGGTCTCAGCTGACTGAAGGAGGAAGACGAGTGTGTGCAACTCAGGTGCATTAGTGTGTGTAATAATGTGAATAGTAAGTGTTATTGTCGCTAAAGGTAGGAATTATCTTAGGCAGTTTTCCACGAATTTTTATAAATAGCTAGAACCAAAATTAGACAAAGTCCAAAACTGTAACCCCCAATATTTTTCAAGATGTACTCTCTGGAATTTTTTGAGAATTTTTGGAGTCCGCAAAGAGAGCTAAATTGGGGTACCGATTAAAGAACTTTATCGATTTATTTAGCATATCAAACCAAGTTATTTTAACCTGAAAATTTTATGGAATCTCTATTTTATATATATGATTTATTATCTAAACGTTTGGGCCATTTGGAGGCCGATAGGTATTTTTCGCGAAACTGGCCTTTTAGCGCTCGGTCCGGACACCGGTTCGGGATTTTTGGACAAAAACTTTTTAAAATACTTTTTAGTCCAGAAATGATATCAGGATACTTAAAATAGCTATTTAAAATATTTTTGAGATTTTTTCGGTGCCGGAAACCCCCAGGGGTGTTTTGGTAATTTACCACCCCAAAGGGGTATTTTGATAATTTTGCCTAGAAGAGGTATTTTGAAGTAAATTTACATATAGTAAGATTATTTTAGTGACTTTGCTTATGGAAAAGTCATTTTGAGAATTTAAGTGTAATGGGGGGTGTTTTGGTAATTTGCGACCCCGAAGGGGTGTTTTGGTAATTTGACCTAAGAAAGGTATTTTTGCATAAATTTACATATGAAAAGTTTATTTCAGTGATTCTACTTATGGGAAGACCATTATGGTAATTTAAGTCCGAGAGGGCATTTTGGTAATTTTACACCCTAGGGGCGTTTCGATAATTTTACATACCCGGTGAGGGGAGGTTCATTTTGGGAGCATGTGTGAATTCGTATTAAGTTATACTTTTGTTCTGGAGGCTGTATTCTAATGGTTCGATTATTCCGTTTAGGTTAAAGCTAAAGACTTCCGGTTATGATAATTTAGCTGCGGATCCAGGTAAGAGATTCTATCTGAACCATGGGTAAGGACTTTTGTCTGAACCCTTATTCGATTACTTGTACTCGTAAGTACTCCTTTGATATATTTACGGCTAATGCCGAACTCTGAGTTATGTATTGATATCAGCATGTTCTTGCCCAAAAAACCCTAATGTTGAACCTAAATCTGTTATTTGGAAATCTTGTGATGCTCGCATGTTATTGCGGGCTGAGCAAATTTGATAATTTTCTATATCCACTCTCCCGAATTGTTGTGATTATATTCGATAATTATTCGCAGTCGTTTTGTTGTTTATCTGTGATTTTTCTTCTGAAATTCTGATTTCTTCTGAATTGTTATGTCTAAATCTGATATCTGTTCGTAATCGTTTTTGTTGTTTATCTGTGATTTTTCTTCCAAAATTATGATTTCTTCTGAAAATCCCGAATGCTGACTTATGTCAGTATGATTATTGTTATGAGAACCCGAATTGATTTCGGGGATATGAGCTTATGCTAACGCTTATTGATATTGTTAATTTATGTGTTGGCCTGGGTACCTGTTTAGTGGGGAGGCGGTATAAGGCTGGCTGAATCCTGCATGAAACGCAGGCTAGTACCCAAGTGGACTAGTAATTATTTAGTCCACTTGGGTACTAGCCTACGTTTCATGCATGAGTACACTATATGAGCTTGCCATAATGGCATTGCAATCGCTCAGGATCAACATTTGATTTTTTATTTTCTTTAGCTAGAATGATTTGTACTTAGGTTGAAAGCCCTTGACAAACATTCATTGTACTTAGCTAGAAGGATTTGTACTTGGGTTGAAATCCCCTGACAAGCCTTTATCGTATTATCTGATTTGATTTCTGCTCGGATTGAAATCCCTCGAGCAAGGGAGATTTTCGTGATACTTGGAAATGCGGACTTGGAAAAGATCTTTTATTGATCATTTTGGATATGTTCTGATTGTTAATATTTATTTTGGTATCTATTTCTGATGAACTTTGTTCAGTTTGGGTAATTATTGAATTTTGATCGTTCAAAGTGTCTTGAAAATCATCGTCGGTTGGATTTTTCGGAGTCATGTTATAATCTCTTTTGTAGTTCTTGTACGACCTTACTGAGCTCTCAAAAGCTCACTCTCCGTTTGATTCCCTTCTGCAGGTGACGATAAGCTGTAGCAGGTTCAGGAATGGGTTAGAGTCTACGTGAGGTTCCGGTGAGCCCACCACTACAGTGTAGGGAGACCCCTGTGTGGGTCAGTACTGTAAATTCGTTCTTAGGAAATTTGAATTGCGAAGAACCTAAGCTATAATGGTTTAAACTAAGCAGTTTGTGATCTAGTATTTTGAAGAAATTGAGTTGAAGTTGAATTAGATGATTTGAAATATGCATTAGTGAACAGGTCTGACAGGTGTGATGTGATCCGGTAGGTTAACGACCCGGGAGTTCGGGGTGGCGGAGCTCCGGATGAACGGGGTCGTTACAATTTAGCATTATTTATGTTCAAAAAATCTAAATTTTATTAAGGATGAGTACGTACCTTTCTTTCACGGACTAGGGTGTAACTCTCTTTTCCAGTAGTCTACACTAACTTCTTCTCTTTCTAGTTATTCTTATTTTTCTCGCTAATGTCCTGAACAACAAATTCATGGACACTTGGTTAGTCTGATGAGGGTGCATGGATCATAGGATTCATGTGATAACAACATTGCTTTAAATGCAAAGCCAAAGGAAGACCAATTCCAAAGCCTATGCTGGGGGTTGATCATCTTGAATTCCAAAGCCTATGGGGAAGAAAGTAACTTCCACTCCAAATTCACCTTGCTTGTTCTTTATGTTACCGGTGCCCCAAAAACCACCGTCACTTATTCCGCTCTTTTTTAAGCAAAAACAACTGCAAATCCAATCTTATGGCAAATTGTCGACGTGGTCATCTAAATGCTCTCTTCAACCTCCCACAATTTGGTAAAGTTTCTAGTTCCTATCTAAATGCTGTCTTTCACAACTGTCTTTTCCTCTCTGCCCTAAATCGTGGTCTCTTAAAATTTCCGCAGCCTTCTGTTCATCTTCCTTTTGGCAGATGATCGTCGGCTTCTCTCTTCTTTGGCCACTTCGTTGCTGGCATGGATCATCGCTGCCTGCCACAGGTAAGACTCCTTTTTTCCTCGGCTCATGCTCCGACCACACCTTGAATCGCGCTCCAAGGAAGGTCCTAGTTTAGGAGGGCAGGTTCGCGAATGTAATAGAGATTCCTTGCCCTTTGGGCAAATCCTGCAACTAAGGGTCGAAGTGCTGTGTTTTTCAAATTACCTTTTAAATGTTTTTTTTTTTTTTTGTATATCAAGTGAAATTTTGGCTACAATATTCTCAGAATGATGTTTTGGCTTTCTTTTAGTTCTTTGATCTTGATGTTTATTCCATCTCGGCTAATCTTCCTATTCAGAAAAATGTAATTAGGGGGTCAACATTTGGATTTTGTGCCTGCTCAACCCTATTGACAGCCATAGACATCAGTTACCGTCTTAGAATTTTAATGAATTTACTAAGTGTTTATAGCAAGTGTTAGGAGGAGATAAAAAACTAAAGAAATGGCAGTAGTGGTCACGAGTCGTGACCTTGTACATATTTAGCTCCAATCCAGGCTAAGACTTAGCCAGAAGAGTCGGGTTTCCACATCTCTCTCTCTCTCTCTCTCTCTCTCACTCACACACACACACACACACACACAAAAAGAAACATCCACTCATCCCCACCGGGCCAGAAGCTTGTCAGCATCAACTGATCGACTTTGGCCATCTTTTGTTCATATAGATGTTGTAACAAAATACGCACTACTCATTATGTCCCCATTCTTTTTATACATGAACTCTTTAACATTGGTGATACTGGCTTCTCAATATTTGTTTGGTCTTCTTGAAAACCTAAAGTTGAAAGTGGTTATGGGATGTAATCTGCATATTTGTGAATCTGCTAAAGATAGTTCTTTTGAACTGATATTGAAGAAACTTAGATGTAAATCTAGATTGCCTTGTCACCCACCCACCCGAAAAGGGAAACCTTCACTTTTAGTAATCCTTCTGCCCTTCATATACTTACTATATTAGTTTCAAGAGGAAAATCTGTATATATCTCTATTAACTGAAGCTTCCTTATTGATGGTTGCATGTACTTATGGATCTTTACACATCTTGGCAGGGGAATGATCTTCACAGTCAGGAAAGATTTAATGAGGCTTTGCAGAAGTATTTACTCGTAAGTGTAGCATGTAGGGTTGTTTTTCTTTTACATTTTATGTTGCATGTGTTGGTTCTTTTTGATAGTTATGTAACTCTTGAATAGTAAAATGGTCTACCTCTTCTTTTTCAATCAGGCAAAGAAAAATCTGACAGGTATTCCGGCCTCCAAAGGCAGAACCTTAGTTGCACAAACCGGGGGCGGGTGCGGGGGCGGGGGCGGGTGCGGGGGCGGGGAAGCGTAAGCACCAAGAAGAATCTGAGGTTGGGAGCGGCTTGAATAAATAAATGCGTAAAGAGTATTATCATTTGTTTAGCATAGTTTATATAGATAGCAACAACAGACAAGGAGAATTTAAGAACTTGAAGGAAGAGAGAAACAAGGAATTGAGTTGAAAAGAGCTTGATTTTCATGTATTCTATCACTTGTTCCATGCATCTTTATCCAACTAGGGGGATCGAGTTCCCATCTTAGCTTGGGACGAGATCCCATAGAGCTCTTAACTTGGGATCGCAAAATCGAGTTTCAGAGAGAGAAACGTCATCATATTAGGAGTTTCCTGCAACTAAGGGCAGAACTCTCCTGTTGACATGCTCCCTTAATTAGATGTCGTGTTACCTGAAAACAAGGCAGTATGACGAATGCATAGTAGAAGGTACAGAGGTATGGGGAAGCTATTCTTTGCTTAATGTTTAGCTTATATGTCACGCCCCGAAAACGGAAGCCGTGACTGTAATCAAAGTTCCTGAAAATACTGTTATAACTTTAGTGACAGCGATATAGACAGAGCAACTAAATCCTTTGAAATAAAATATCTCCATAAAACAAAGAATCTAATGCAATCCGTTCTCTTAAAAATCCATTACAAAACAAATTTACTAAACGCAGCGGCTAAACCAATCATATGAAATCAATTCTATCAAATTACCCACTTTTGGGTAAAGTTCTCAAAACAAACTGCAATCTAATTAACTCAAAAGAAATCTCAAAGCTCCAACGCCGTCACACGGATCCTTAGTCACTTTCATGACCTGTGGCAAGGGGCAAGGTAGAGTGAAAGGGGTGAGCTCAAATAGCTCAGTAAGGTACAAAAACGACAAGATATCAAAGCAACAACTAACAGAGTCAAACGGCAATACTTGATGGAATGGGCAAACCAAATTCTTATATCAACTATCAAAACAAACGTGATTAAGCGTTAATCCTAAACATATATATATAATATGCCGGGAACGCTATATAACAAAATTCGATGACTATGTTGGTCATAAGACCCAAACGTCGAACCAAACGTACAAACATCAAACGTGTGCTACCGGTAGCATGCTAAGCATCTATTAATCGCCAGCATATAATCAAACGTGTGTCCAAAGGACCCTCTCAATTTGAGAGTTGTTCAAACATAGTCGATCAATTAGTCGTAGATTGACGAGCACAAATTTACAAATTCAAAGGGACGGAAACAACTCAACTCTGGGTTCCTTTGAGCTCAATGTGACATGAAATCAAATAATGGATGGCAAAATGATTAAACAAGGAAATAGGAACCAAATTCAAGCTTAAACTTATAAAAAGAAAATAGCACAAGACCCGTTTCTTTTTAATGATCAATATCATGCATGTAACGTGAACCCGGAAGTTTGTCCAATGATTTCAAAAGAATTCCCTAAGGTGACTTGAATTCAAGGCACATACATGCATTAGAAAACATGAAAGGAACTGTGATGTAATGTAATGTCTATGAATAAATTAAAGCCTGAAAAAAAGATTAAGGACAAAAGATGATGCCATCCATAAAGAAGAAAGGCATTGACCATGCCTTCTGCCAACCCAGCAATGAAAGAAAGAGGAAAAAAAATAAGATTAGGGCTTCTGTTGGTGATTAGCAAACGACAATGATACTTGGGATGCAACTGATTCATTCAACTGCATGATGAATACTGTAACAATGATACTATAAACCTAACCAAACTTAGAAGGCATTTCATAGGCTTCCAAATCACAAGCTGCCTAATGAATTTCTGGTAAAAAGGTAGCTAAATGAACAGCGGGTTTGCATTGGTTTAATGGGTATGGAAATCACGCACGTAGCCCGTAAGGGAGTATCGTATTTACCACACTTCAGCAGATTCAAATAGGACATGCCAGACTAATGAGATCAGTGCAAGAATGATTTATTATCATACTTTAAAAAGAAGGAGAAACAAGAAGCAGACTATATCAATGATCATAGAAACATGAATCTGACACAAGATGGATACCCTTTTCAAAGGCAATTAACATAGGAATTTGAGCGATAGGAAATAATAGTGGAAACCCTCATCATCGGAGAAACTGGAAAACCTTTACAATAACAAAATCAGATTCCCGTACCATAGCAGAAATTAAAAATCTCTTACACAACAAGCTTGATCGAGATTCAATAATTTTTCAGATTGAAAGAAGGAAACCCAAGCCACAGCAAAAAGCGTTAAAATCCCTTACCTTATACGAGCAAATTCGCGAATTCTCGAAGTCCCAAGCTACACTACTTGATTATGCCGAATTTCTCCAAAGGAACAAGAAATTTATGGCTGAAAATTGAGAAGAGAGTGGGAGGGCCGGCTACCAGAGGAAACAAGAGGAGGGCTGGAAGAGAAAGAAGAAGAGCTATTTATATTAAAGCCCTAATTGGCAATTTACACAAAACCCCCTGAACTTTATCCACTTATTCAAAAGGCACCAAAACTTTCATAATATAGCAAAAAGACCACAAGCTTGCTTATTTAGTTATTTAATTATTTAATTATTTTAAAGCAATAATATAGCATAAAAATTTTGGGGTATTACATTATACATCCAAACAACAAGTTGCATGAAAAACATTTCTGGAGCCAAAAAGAAAGCTGAAATTACTTATCAAAAAGGGGAAAGAAGAAAGGAAAGCTGAACATTTTGTAACTTTTGGAGAGAAGCGACAAAGTTCCCTTTTCGTTTTCCTTATCCTCTATTTCTTTTCTGGATATGTCAGAGGTTCAATGATCCTTTCCATATTCACTAGTTAGTTCTTTGAAGAGCTCACCTTGTCGCCACGGCAAGGTTGCTTCATTCTGACGTGGTGATCACGGGTTTGAGACGTGGAATGGGCCGTGTACACGGTGCTATCCGAGAGGCCAAAGCCTAATGCAAGGAGCTAGCCCCTTAATTATTTTGACTGCAAGATGCATGGTGACTGAGGAAATGAATGATTTCATTTTCGCTTCTTACTTAAGAATAAATCCTGTAGAAGATAACAGCATTTTGGCGTGCTGCAGGTTTTGGTACATGATGCAAGAAATGTCAAAGCCCTTTACCGAAGGGGTCAAGCGTACAAAGAATTAGGAAAACTAGATGTGAGTATTTGTTTACTATGCGGTTGTTAACTGTTGTTTTCAGAACTATACCTCGTAATATTAGTCTTATTCATTTTACCTTCTAAATTATTGCAGGATGCAATTTCTGATTTGAGGAAGGCACATGAAGTTTCACCTGATGATGAGACTATAGCAGCTGTATTAAGGTATGGGGGACTTTTTGTGGCATGTGGCCTAGGATTATATACTTGACATGTAGGAATGTACTTTTGGCCTGTCTTTTGTCCAAGCCTTTTTTCTGTGTAGAAATTTTGTCGATACTATTATTAATGTTTGCTGAAATTATACGTAGCTTTTCCCATGTGGGAAAAGGAGAAAATAGGAAGTTTAGGTGAGAGATTAGTGATTCAGGACAGAGTGTTTCAGAGAATGGGGAGAAGAGAAGGGAAAAGAAGAACATGATATTTTTCCTTAGGAGGAAAAAAGAGACCCCAAGAGAAACACCTCTGCGATATGAAAAAACAATAATCACTTTGCTGTTCGTACCTTCACTTATTAATCATAGTCAACAGTCAAGCCTGTTTCTTACAGACAAAGTTAAACCAAATTGATGGACAATATTCTAATGAAATGAAGTACTTGCAATGTAAATCACACGAACTGAATAAAGCCCAGATAATATACAAGAAGCTCGGGCTCGTGCTTAGGTTTACTATATACATGAATCCTCTTCTGTGGCTTTTGGATTTCTCTTTTCCGTAATATTTCTACGTAGTTCTGAAAGGCGTGCAAGGTCCTATTTTGTAGTTTTTGGTCAGAGACTAGATCGTCTAATATGAGGGAATTTAGACGGATTATAATTTTATTTCAATTTACTATTTTTTTTTTGGCCATGATATGCCCACAATCCCAGTATAGCCTCTTGATTTTCTTCTTATAGATTTGACATGCAAGCAAGACATCAAATAGTTAGTAGGTTATTTTGGCACATTGTGGTGATAATCGTCGGTCTTTATAGGGATGCCGAGCAAAAAGTATTCAAGGAAGATGGTGAACATGCACCTAGAAGTACGTATTCTTCCCTCAGTATATTTTTTCAAATGAAAAGCATGGTACCTATTATACAATTTTTTGCGTAATTACTCATTTTTCTGTTAAAATAAAATTATTGGCATTTCAGGAGGAGTAGTAATTGAAGAAATAACTGAAGAGGATACTTCACCTTCAGAAGTTTCTGTGTCACAACAATAAGATTCCAATGGGCGCAATACGAGTCAAAGCAAGTTTACCAGCGAGGCTCCATCAACCAGTTCAGAACACTTTCAGGCTCTAAAAGATGATCCACAATCTCTCAGGTTTGTTCATATCCCTGGTGGATTTTAGAATATCCTTTTACTTATTATGTGTAGTAAACCTTTTGACCACACCATTGATTAATATTCTCCTTTTGATTTCCTTCTAGACTAGTTCACATGATCTCAATTTGTTTTGATGGTGTCTGCTATTCAATTTGTAAATTGAATAATTTAAAACGCATGCATTGCCACCAACATATCGACAGTACCAAATGAATATAAGGATGTGCATGAGATTACATGTTGATTACAGCCGTGCCCTTTAGGTTATAGGTTATCACAGTTGAATCCACAAGTTTACAAACTGGGTAACAGGTGTCCAAAGTAACAAAACACACACCTCTGTTAAGCTGATGTTAGTAGAAATTGTAGAAATGCTTCCTCGGCTCTTATATTAAATGGAAAAACACCAAAAATAGAAAATACAAAACCAATATTTTCTAACCAAAAGGCCAGCTGTCAATTTTTTTTGATTAAACAGTGTAAAGAAAATGTTTCTTTTGACAAAAATAACCTTTTGTTTGCCACTAACCTAATTCCCCAGCAATTTGCCTTGCCAATATGCGCACAAAAATCTCCATTTCAACTCTGAACATAAAACATATTACAGGTGAACCAAATCTACTCAATAACGACCTAATTGTCTTCCATCTCTCTTCTTTCTTTCTAGTGTTTAATTGTATGTACGAAATTCTTCCTCTCAGTAAGCGTGGGTCTCTCCTCTCTCCCAGAAATTGTGATTGCATATAGCAACTTTTTTTTCTGTGGGTTTGTACGTACACCACACACTAATACACAAAAAAGCAACTTCAATTGATCTGATGGAGGAGCAACCTTGACCGAGGTGAAAAAATTAAGACCCAAATGGAGTATTGTTTCTATGCATCACTTCAAAATGAAGCTTATTCCTTGAATGATTTTACATCTCATTCACAAAAAGCTACTTCAATTGATCTGACGAAGTAGCAAGCTTGACGTAGTTGAAAAATGAAGACCCAAATGGGGTAACTGTTTCTATGCATCACTTCAGGGAGGAAGCTTATTCTTTAAATGATTCATTAGTAATTGATACGTGAAATAGAGTAACATCATTTGGAGGCTTTAGATCTGGAAAAGTTTATCAGGGCAGGCCCTGGTCTTCAGGTTACTTCGTAAGGGTTGTTTTTCTCCATAAATTAAACTTTTCTATTTGTGTTACTGAAAAAGTAGACGGCTGGACTTTATGGTAAGGAGAAAAAAAAAAGATTTTTTTTTTTAGTATAGAGGGAGAATACGGTGGGCTTTTAAGATTTAAGTTTTTCTTTTAGGTATATTTTTGTATTTTTACGTATAGTTTATACATATCATGCATCCGTATCGTAATTCATTTGAGTTGAGCTTTATTCATCATGGCAAAAACATTCCAAGTAGCCACAACCTTAACCACTATGCGGTTAATGATCCAAAACAACGCAGCAGGCCCATGATCAAGCATTATGAGTGGAGTGCACCTACACTGTCACCCACCAATCACCTTCCCAATTACTATTCTATAGCAAATACACTGGTGAGAAGCATGAAATCTGCACCACTCGACTACCCTCTGCCACCACCTTCTAACCAAAATCCAGTGAGCTTTCCCTGAATTGTTGTGTTTGAGGTCCTCGATCATCACTCATGAGGAGATGTCAAAGTGGGAAAGAGTAAAGAGAATGATGAGGATGAATATACTGGCAGCGGACAGTAGAGTGAGGGAAGTGAGGGTTCATGGTGTATATTAGATAATAAGCTTACATAACTTTGTTCCCCTAAACGACGGGCAACAAATTATTTCATCATATAAAGCCACCAATGTTTTGTCTGGTTGAGGGGTACTTTTGATGTATCTTAAAACATTGTGCTGTAATTACATCCTACCCTGAAGGACTTAGCTGTAATAAGCTTAAAGAAGAAATTTATCTGTGGCTTTTAGTAGGTTCCTTGGCTGTTCCCCACGCTGCTCTTATGTACTTTCAGAAGTTAGTTGATTCTTTAATATGTATCATTTAAATAAATCTGTACTGGTGTAGGAAGTTTACACTTTGTTATCTTGAATGGCATATTCAGTACTCCTAGATTTGGATGGCATGTTGTAAGCATTCGACTTGAGTTTGATTGCTACATAATACAACATGTTAAACTTGGGAGGTGCAAAGATCTGCATATTTTGGTAATTAATTGTGACATTGGAATTGGCCAGAGTCAGTTGATTGATTAGATACACAAGGGCTCGCTAGGTTTATGTTTCCCTACCCTCCGATCCCTGTACGTGTTGCTTTGTTTTGGAAGGTGGGGTGGATTATCTTGTTGTTCTTCATATTTTTAAATTTATTAAGCTTCTCTCTTTATTCTATTCAGTCTGCAAATTCTTTTTGAATAAAAGAGTTCGTGTGATGGATACGGTTTCTCTGTGTATTGGTAGATCCTTCCAGAACTTTATTTCTCAAGCTGACCCAGAGACTCTGATAGCTCTAAATGGTGGAAAAGTTGAAGGGATATCTTCTGATATGGTGAAGACCGCCTCCAATATGATTAGTAAGATGTCAACTGAAGAACTTCAAAATATGGTCCAAATGGCTTCCTCCTTCCAAGGGGAAAATCCTAGTTTCAACAACTTAAATGCTGGATCAGTTCCACCAGAAGTGTCACCTGACATGCTTAAATCAGCAACTGATATGATGAGTAAAATGTCAACTGAAGACATGCAGAGAATGTTTGAAATGGCATCATCATTTAGAGGTAAACCGGCAGCAGCAGCGGCATCTTTACAATCTAATGGACTATCACATAATGGCGCAAAAGCCCAACAAACTCGCGAAAGTTCCAAAGTCAGTGCCGATTCTGTCGACGAAAGTAGCTCTTCAGTGTTTTTAAATTCACGAAGTGTTCCTCAGTCAAGCTTCCCGAGTTCAAGTGCTGATCTGCAAGAACAAATGAGAAACCAAATGAATGATCCAGCTATGCGGCAGGTATTTTTTTTATGGATCCCATTGTACATATACTCTTGGTCTCTCTATCTCTCTCCTCTCTCTTCCCTATTTTCAGTAATTTCCCTTAGCCTTCTACGTTTAGCTGTACTTTTGCAAAGTGGATGTGTGTGTATTTGACGAAATTACGTTGAGAAGTACAATACAAATCTAGGGATGAACCTATCTTTATAATTGACACAATGTGTGTGTGTATATATATCTGCACTACTCGTTCTGTTTTTTACCGCCTTACACGGACCCTTTATTTTGGAGTGAAGGGGCAGTGTTGACACGAGCCGACACTGACGCTGTTATGAGATCCTTCTCAGACTTGTCGTTTGCCAGACAGGCACGCCTCGTTGACAGTTGCGTTGGAAGAAGACGGTAGAAGTGGAAGATAGAAGAAAGAAGGACTGCAGATCTGGTCCGTGAGGGAAGGAGGAGGAGGAGGAGGAGGTGGAGGTGGAGGTGGAGGGAGGGAGACAGAGAGAGAGAGATAGAGAGAGAGAGGCTGTACCTTTTAATCGCGTGGGAGGCTATCAAGGGAGGGAGGAGGGGGAGGGGATAGACTGTACCTTTTAATCATGTCGGAGGCTGTTAAGGGGGAGGGAGAGGAGGGTACCTTTTAGTCACATGGAAGGCTCTTTCAATTGATGAGCTGTTCAATTGTTTCTTTTTTTTCTCCTCTTTGGGGAAAATATTATTTTCAACCCCAAGTTTCATTCAAATATTGAATACAACCTAAGTTAACTAAAAAACTTCGGTGCTAACCATATAACTTTCTTAAGATTACAAGTATCCCTTAATATTAAACTCAATCCTCTAATCCTCTAAGTTCAGGCGTGAAACCGTGTCTGTGTCAAACTAAAAATCCGTGTCCACTTATCTTGGACAGCAGTATGGCGACACTGAGTCCATGTAAAATAGGTTTTTTTTTTACTGAACTCATTCTGTATGATTGCAGTCAAAGCTTCATTCTGTCGATGCTTTTTGAAATAATTTTATTTCGTGTTGTCCATTTCATGCTTAAAGTCCTTTTAGTAGAACCATCAGTTGTTGTGATGACCCCAGATTTTGGAAATGACGTCATTCTCTTTGTATTAACCAAATGTTCTTCTAAGAATGGTGTTGTCTTTGACATAAAGTACATATTGTGTGTCTCTAAGTGAATAACACCATTTTACACAGCATCATAGTTCTTGCTGGATGTGTTGGTGTGTTGCAAGTTCAGAATTAGTTTACTTTGTTGCCGATCAGGTAGTACCTTTTGTTGGTCACTTATCTTTTTTCCTCAAAACTTGGCAGATGTTCACGTCAATGATAAAAAAAATATGAACCCTGACATGATGGCTAACATGAGTGAACAATTTGGGTTTAAGCTCTCTCGGGAGGATGCAGAAAAAGCTCAACAAGCCATGTCATCTTTGACACCCGATATGTTGGATAAAATGGTACCTTCTTTTCCACAGTTTCCTTTCATTATGCGCATTACATATTTGGTTTCTGTGTTTGTGGGCGAAAAAATATCCACTCTTTTGGCTATCTCCGCACGTTGTGTCATCTGTCCCAGATGTGTAACATAAAAGGTTTTGAAATAAAATAGTTCTACCCTTTTTGAACATTTGATATTGTTAGTTTCTCTGTAATATTAACAGCAGCAAGATTTTGAATAGTTGATATATTGCTTAACGATTTATTCTTGACGTAACTCGCTGCCTTACCAATGGGAATAAGATAAATAATCGAAGGCATTTGTATTAAAAGCATTCAGTTTTTTAGTAACTTCATAGACACCATGGCTCTTAGATTGTATAATTGGTCACTTCGGCATGTGGCAATTATGCGAATAGCGTGTGAAGGCTGGTTAACTGTATGCAACTTACATTTCTCTTCTTAATTGGTCACATTTTTCTAATTATGTATGTACACTATTGTAGTGCTGCACACACAACTACTACCAAAATTCGGCATAAACGGTACTGTTTCTGTTGGTCATTACATTGTTCAGCATTCTGGTTGTTGAATTGGTATGATCAGTATGGGTGGTTGTCTGTGTTTTACTAATTTGATAGGGTCATATGATCAACCCCCCCCCCCCCCCCCAACACACACACTTCCTTGGCAGTTCCCTCGAGGTGGTTTTTTTCCTGCTCGTATAGCCCGGAAGACCAGCCTTTGCTTTGGGGTTTTGACTGTTCTCTCCCTTTCAATGCATTCATCTACGTAGCTCTCATATGTTAATGCAAGAACAGTAAATCTGCTGCACCACCCTTACGCTTCCACAAACTTCTTAGCAGGCGTCACTGCTGAGGTTATAAGCAGATTTTATATTAGCTGCGGTGAAGTAAGCCTTCCTTGATCAGTTTACTAACAGTCAACCATATGCATTTCACCCATATTGATTAGGTGTTACATAAACCACTTGATATGCTATATGTACCTGATTTCTGCTGCTTTCCTGCCAAATCATCTGAGAAAGAAGACTTCCATCGTATATGCTACACATTGCTTCATAGTACACGCTGAATTTTGAGGGGTTTTCGTTGTGACATACTTATGATAGAGCACAATTTTCATGGAAGCCATATTAATTTGTTTCTAAAAATTGTCCAGCTGGTGTATGTCTTATTTTCTCCGCTGACTGAGCTGGCATGATTAATCTATTGTTGCTCAACCTTGATGTATGCAGACCATGACTTGGTATTTAACTAAACCTTTGTAAAATGTTGCAGATGAAGTGGGCTGATAGACTTCAGCGAAGAGTGGAAGGTGCAAGGAAGACAAAAAATTGGCTACTGGGCAGACGGGATATGATTTTGGCAGTATGTATGCTCATTTTAGCAGTCTTTCATCACTGGCCGGGCTACATAGGTAGTTAGAGTGGAGCCTGTCTCAGTCAACCAGACAACAGCTCAATCGCTCTCATCCAGACTAATATCAGGTGTAGTAACCTTCTTTCATAAGCAAGAGGATTGCAAGTCAATGTTGCAAGTTAACATCGACTTGAAGCCAAAGAGGTTAAGTTGTGTTTTTTAAGTAAAAGCTGACACCCCCTCATATTTTTTGGGTATACCCCCCCCCCCCCCCCCCTTCTTTGGACATGATACTCCCCTCACAAGTGTACCATGAAGTTCACAATGTTTTTCAAAGGGGACTTCACCTTTTGATCCATCGTAGGTAATATGCCTATTTCCTCCATTGAATCAGCCAAAATTCTCTTGTTTATAATTCTGAGTCATTGTATCAGCTAGAACCCTCTTGTTTGTAATTCCGACTAGTAATGTAATTTTATTGAAATAATGAAGATATGCATGTCTACAAGCATCATTTTTCTTTTCTACTCCCCTTTGTGGTATCCATATGTACGTATGTATGGAGGAGATTTTTGCGTTATTACGGACTTGGAGTACGTAACATTGTATCGGCCGATACTGGGCCAGAACCCCTCTTGTTTACAATTCTGAGCTATTAGATTTTCTTTTTCAAAACAATGAAGATCTACAGATGTCTGTCGTTCTTTTTGCTGCTACTCCACAAGTTATACGTATATCAGGACTGCTGCTTTCCACAAGAACAGCTAAACTGATGTATATTGAAAATGGTAGAAACGAGTCGGGCAGATGGTTAACTATTACTGGACTGTAAGTTGGGTGCGCCAGATGCCTTCTTTCTCTGCCCCACCGGGCAGCACTGGTCCATGCAAGTTGAATTCATGAAATTAACTGCAATTTTGTCTCTCTCTTCTCTCTTTCCTCTTGGAGTCTTGAGCACAGCACCTCAGCTTCACACTTTGGTCTACGGCTTGCTGCCATGACCGCCTCCCACCTCTAGGATTCTCTTTCAGACGGCCGTTAATCATCTTCGACCATTTGGACTTGGCACATATGTAATTAACTGCATGAAAAAGGGGATGCCCCGGTCATGGCTCTCTTTTTTTCCTTTTCTTTTGGCTTTGGACAGAAATTAAGTTCGACCAATCATAGCATTGATAAACATGTAGTATAAGATAAGATTACATTGTTAAAAAAGAAATAACATAATAGCGAATTCCCGACCGCATTACCTCAGACAAGGAGCAGTATAAAGTCAAGCCGCCTTGTAAATGCAAGAGCACAAAAGGATAAGTGATTTCACTGCCAAATAGCTTCTATGGAGAGCTACCTGCAAAAAAAGATTAGTGCGTTCTTAGGCAAGGACGACAACCCGTGGAGGTATCCAATGCAACAAAAAATCCTAAACGATCCATACACCAAACCTAAAGACAAGTTAACGACGTCAACAAAAAAAGATAAAGTCAAATAAAGACCCGTTAACACCACCTATTGGCCGAACAAAGGCGCCATCTGCAATCTTCAAGGCGACGTGTCCTAAGACCACCACTGGCAATGCGCATCAGCCTGCGTCACCACCACCGATTCGCCAACGCTGGTCCACCACACCGACATCGATAAAGAATCACCTCTAACCCTCGAGATAATCTGAACGAACACATGTATTTCAAGTGGAGAACCACCACTCAAACCTGTAGCTCCACCAATCCAGGGTCACAAACTACCAAGCCAGCTGCACACGAGGCCTAAATCACAGCAAACACACCAATAAAGAAAAATGCATGATACAGTATCACTAATTATGGGAAGAACCAAAATTCCATACTTAGGGGGAGGGGGGGGGGAGAACCTAACAAGGGATGCGATGGGAGGGAAGGAGAAGGAACTTTAGCAGGAGAAACCTCAACCCACGCTAGCACCATCACTGCACAGACCCGCGCCCAACCATCACGAACCACCACCATACAGACCATACCGTCTCAAAAGTTTCAGTCATCACTGTGATTAACGACACAAATTTAGAAGTGGAGTTCTGGCCACCCAGAATATGCATTTTGACAGTACACTCTTCCTAAAGTTTGCATGCTAAAATTTGCATGGTCCACCAAGCACCTTTTACATAGATATTATCTTGATAATTTAAGTTGCGAAGAGACTTTCAAGTTTAAAAGTCAAACTTATGAGTCGCAAAACACAAAGAGGACCAAAAGAAAATTAAAAAAAATAAATAAGCGGAAAGGGTATATCTTTGTAGGCCTAAATGGTAATCTCCACTTGGTAATTACAAGGGATAATATCCTTGAACTAATAGGGAAATTGCACTTTAGGACGCATTTGAAAAAATATCATCAATGTCCTTTGACAAACAAAATACAAATCGTCTTAATATTCTTTATAAATTTGAAAGTCTTGCTAGCCCATCTTAACTTTGCACATTTGATTGCTCTTGATCCCGTTCTTCGGACACGTAGTATTCAGTGGTCAAGATTTAACACTCTCAAGGCGGTCAACCCAAGGTAGATGCTCAAGTCACCTGCCGCACTTCTGGCACAAAAATATTTCAAATGTTGGAATTGACAGTGTGCCTTTCCCCAAAGGAGTCAGGCTAAGTTCCCCCACCGTGTCCTTTGAAGGCTCCCACCTCTTAAAGGCTTCTTTCCTTTTCCTTACTTCATCCTTTGAGGGCTCTCTCTCCTCACCCCCTTGGTCCTCTCACTCTTTGGGGGCTATTTGCCTCCCCCTTGTTCTCTCCTCCCTTTGGGAGCTCCAAGCTCCATGACGCTCGTCGCCACGACACCCGACAGCCCCCGAGTGCCTCCTCCTCATGACATGCCCCCTGACACGAAGCCCGTCGTGTGACGCTTGACCGTGCCCGAGCATTGCCTCTTTCTGTACCTGCCCCGACACTCTTTCCCTCTACTGTGCCCATGCACTGTCGCTTTGTCATGTGCTCTGGCACAACACTTAGTGACCACGTTCCTGTCCATTATGTGCCCCCGGCACCACATAGAGTCCACCACTCCTAAGCACCATGCCACTTAAGCAATCCTGCCCCATGGCACTTTGTCAAACTATCACTCTCCGGTGTTGGTCCATCCCTTCACCACACCATATGCACCTCGTCGTGGAACATGCTTCAACCCACTCTCAGGATATTGTGCATCATCCCTCACAGTAGGCGATTCGAGACACTACCTCAGGGAGCTCTAAGTGCTTTTCGAAATGAGGACCCCCTCCCATTAAGGAGGTAGCTGTAACGCCCCCGAAAATTCGGAGCTCCGCCGCCCCGAACTCCCGGGTCGTTAACCTACCGGATCACATCACACCTGTCAAACCTGTTCACTAATGCATATTTCAAATCATCTAATTCAACATCAACTCAATTTTTTCAAATTACTAGATCACCAACTGCTTAGCTTAAACCATTACAGCTTAGGTTCTTCGCAATTCAAATTTCTTAAGAACGAATTTACAGTACTGACCCACGCAGGGGTCTCCCTACACAGTAGTGGTGGGCTCACCAGAACCTCACGTAGACTCTAACCCATTCCCGAACATGCTACAGCTTATCGTCACCTGCAGAAGGGAACCAAACGGAGAGTGAGCTTTTGAAAGCTCAGTAAGGTCGTACAAGGACTATAAAAGAGATTATAACACGACTCTGAAAAATCCAACCGACGATGATTTTCAAGACACTTCGAATGATCAAAATTCAATAATTACCCAAACTGAGCAAAGTTCATCAAAAATAGATATCAAAATACATATTAACAATCAGAACAGATCCAAAATGATCAATAAAAGATCCTTTTCAAGTCCGCATTTTCAAGTACCACGAAAATTTCCCTTGCTCAAGGGATTTCAATCCGAACAGAAATTCATTTGAAAAATATGACAAGATTTCTCGAGAGATTTTAACCTAAGCAGAAATCAAATCAGATAATACGATAAAGTCTTGTCAGGGGATTTCAACCCAAGTACAATTCCTTCTAGCTAAGTACAATGAATGTTTGTCAATGGCTTTCAACCCAAGTACAAATCATTCTAGCTAAAGAAAATCAAAAATCAAATGTTGATCCTGGGCGATTGCAATGCCATTATGGCAAGCTCATATAGTGTACTCATGCATGATGTACTAAAATGATTACTAGTCCACTTGGGTACTAGCCTGCGTTTCTTGCAAGATTCAACCAGCCTTATACTGCCTCCCCACTAAACAGGTACCCAGGTCAACACAGAAATTAACAATATCAATGAGCATTAATATAAGCTCATATCCCCGAAATCAATTCGGTTTCTCATAACAATAATCATACTGACATAAGTCAGCATTCGGGATTTTCAGAAGAAATCAGATTTTTCAAAAGAAATCATAATTTCAGAAGAAAAATCACAAATAAACAACCAAAACCGATTACGAATAGATATCAGATTTAGACATAACAATTCAGAAGGAATCAGATTTTCAGAAGAAAAATCACAGATAAACAACAAAACGACTGTGAATAATTATCAAATATAATCATAACAATTCAGAAGAATGGATACAGACATTTATCAAATTTGCTCAGCACACAATAACAGGCGAGCATCAAAAGATTTCCAAACAATCGATTCAGGTTCAATATTGAGGTTTTCAGGGCAATAACATGCTGATAGCCGTACAAAATTCAGAGTTCGGCATTAGTCGTAAGTAAATCAAATGAGTACTTACGAGTACGAGCAATCAAAATAAGGGTTCGGACAAAGTCCTTACCCAGGGTTCAGATAGAATCTCTTACCTGGATCCGCAGGTAAATTATCCTAACTGGAAGTCTTTAAGCCTTAACCTAAACAGAATAATCGAATCATTAGAGTACAGCCTACAAAATAAGATTATAACTTAAGACGAACTCACAGATACTCCCAAAATGAACCCCCCCTCTCCGGGTATGTAAAATTATCGAAACACCCTTGAGGTGTCAAATTACCAAAATACCCCTCTCGGACTTAAATCACCCAAACGGTCTTCCCATAAGTAGAATCACTGAAATAAGCTTCCCATATGTCAATTTATGCAAAAATATCTTTCTTAGGTCAAATTACCAAAATACTCCTTCGGGTGGCAAATTACTAAAATACCTCCCGTTACACTTTAATTCTCAAAAATGACTTTTCCATAAGCAAAGTCACTAAAATAATCTTACTGTATGTAAATTTACTTCAAAATACCTCTCACAGGCAAAATTACCAAAATACCCCTTCAAAATTACCAAAACACCCCTGGGGGTTTCCGGTACGGGAAAAATCTCAAAAATATCTTAAACCTCTATTTTAAGTATCCTGATATCATTTCTGGCCTAAAAAGTATTTTAGAAAATTTTCGTCCGAAAATCCTGAAGCGATGTCCAGACCGAGCGCTAAAAGGCCAGTTTCGCGAAAAATACCTATCGACCTCGGAATGCCCCGAAATTTTAGATAATGAATCATATATGTAAAATAGGGCTTCCATAAAATTTTCAGATTAAAATAACTTGGTTTACTATGCTAAATAATTCAATAAAGTTCTTTAATCGGTACCCCAATTTAGCACTTTTTACGGATTCTGAAAATTCCCAAACTTTTCCAGAGCGTAGATCTCATAAAATTATGAGGGGTTACTGTTTTGAATTTGTTCTAATTTGGACCCTTACTATTTATGAAAATTTGTAGAAAAACTGTCAAAATAATTTTCCTCTTTAGTGACGATTACGGTCACTATTCAAATCATCCCACACACTAACACACCTTTCCACGCACACACTCATCTTCTCCACGTAGCTGCCATGACCATTTTCTTCTCTGTTTTCTGTTCCGAATTTCTTTTAAATTCCAAAACCAATTAAACCTTAATATATATTCCAAAATCACACCAAATCGTGATCAAAATCATCACCCATAATTCCCATACCCATATCACATATAGCCGTCACATATAGTTCTTCGGCCATACACACTGTTTCACCATGAATACACCCACGGTTACACACTCACTGAACACACCCCACATGCCTTGCATACACACCCCGCATACACCATTTACCCTACTCTTTAGACATACACACATATACATCAATCTCCTTCTATTACCCCACTGAAATTCACACACAAGACACCTTAAACACACACTGAACACACATGGCACCCAGTGAATTAGCTCATGAGAAGGGGTAAGAGATTACCCTTCAAGAGATCATTCCTAATCTCTCTCTGTGTGTGAGTTTTCTGCTTGATTTCTTGCCCGTGCCCCTATTCCCGCGAGTTCTGCGTTGGCTGCTCCTTCTCTGTTTTGTTCTTCTTTCCCAAAAGGGAAAGGTTTCCCTTTTTGTCTTTTCTTTCTTTGTTTTTTTTTTTTGGATAAAATCAAACTCAAACTCACATAATGAATAAAAAAACAATTCCAGCAGGTGATTCATCCTAGGAGGTGGCACTCCCACAATTTTCCTCAAAATTCTAAATTAACCCCCAAGATTTTCCAAAATTACAAAAATGCCCCCAAATTTTCAAAAATTACATTTTGCCCCAAAATTATTTTAAGCTTCCACAAGCTTTTAATGCCCGAGTATTGCTCAAAATTAGCGACCGTTTATTTTTCGGAGCCCGAATGGTTATTTTAATCGGCTCCGAAGTTCGAGATATTACAGTAGCTCCTCCGAGACACTACCTCGGCTTGTTCGGTAGGTGACTTCTCTGGGACATTACCTTGAGAAACTCTGAATGCTCTGGCACAAGGAGTTATCCCGGAGATAAGCAACTCTTTGGGACACTATCTCCGTCAGGGAGCTTCAAGTGCTTCGACACGAGGGCTCCCCTCCTTCTAGGTAGGCGACTCTTTTAAACTACCTCGGCATGTCGAGTAGGCGACTCCTTCCAAACACTACATTGGTCTATCAGACATGCGACTCTTTATGGAGACCACCTTGGTGCACTCTGAGTGCTTCGACACAAGGACTCATCGTGGGGATAGGCGACTCCTGTGGGACACTATCTATGTCAAGGAGCTCCAAGTGCTCCGGCATGAGGACTTTCCTTCTGCCCGATAGGTGACTCCTCTGGGCACAACTCTGGCATGCTCCGAGTGTTTTGGCATAAATGACTCACCCATAAGATAGGTGACTTCTCTGTGGCATTATCTCCGCCAAGGTGTCCGCATGACTAGTCTACATGCTTCGGCACTAGGGGCTCATCGGCACCCCAAGGGATATGAATACTAGGCTACTCTGAGACTGGAGCAGGTCTTGAGAGGGCATTGAGCCTAGTCCGCTAAGTAGTTAGGCATTAGGCCTTCCCCAAAGCTGCCAAGTTCCCTCTGTCTCTTGACATCCATGTGGGATTCAACAAGGGCTTTGGACTAGTAGCTAGATCAAGGGGTTCTCGAGCCACATCGACGCTGTGTGAGCCAGTATTTCTAGGCAGACATAGTGAAGCTGTGTAAGACAGGTTGAGTGAATATGCGATTTGACAATCCGTAGATGTAATATCCCGAACTTAGGGAGCCGGTTAAAAATACCATCTGGGCTCCGAAAAATAAACGGTCGCTAATTTTGAGCAATACTCGAGCATTAGAAGCTTGTGAAAGCTTAAAAGAATTTTGGGGCAAAAATGTAATTTTTGAAAATTTGGGGCATTTTCGTAATTTTGGAAACTTTGGGGGGTATTTGTGCAATTTTATAAAGTAAATTAGAAACCATTTTTCTGAGCTGGCCACCTCCTACTAGCTTAATGATTAAGCTAAAAAAAAGAGAAGATAATTGAGAAAGAATGGATAAGGTTAAAGAAGAAAAAACAAAACAAAACAAAAAAAAGACAAAAAGGGAAACCTTTCCCTTTCGGGAAAGGAAGAAGAACAGGAACCCAGAAACAGAGAAGAGAAAAAAGAGAGAGAGAGAAGCAGGGGATTCGGCCGAAGAGGATTTAAGGGGAATTCGAGCAGTGAATTGGAAAGGGCTCAAGCACGAGATTCCAAGAGGTAATCTCTTCTCGTTTGGGTGTAGGTACTCACTGTGTGTGTGCGTGTGTTCTTGGCGTACGGGTGTGTGAGTTAGGTAGGATTTGGACGTAATTGTGTGATTTAATGGTGTTAGGATGTGTTTTGGTTTAATTTAACCTTATGTAGGTGTTGTTTTCAGTGGATTAATGGTAAATTCGTGGGTGTATGTGTGAGGTTGGAAGGGTTGGGTGCTACGGCTGAAGGTTGAAGATGAGCTGTGTGTGTTTGAAGGTGTAATAGTGTGTGTAGTAATCTGAATAGTGTTTGTTATTGTCGCTAAAGGTGAAATTCATTTAGGCAGTTTTTGATTGAATTTTCATAAATACCTAGAGCCAAAATTAGATAAAACTTAAAACAGTAACCCCTAATAATTTTACGAGATCTACGCTCTAGAAAATTTTGGGAATTGTTGGAGTCCGCAAAGAGCGCTAAATTGGGGTACTGATTAAAACACTTTATCGATTTATTTAGCATATCAAACCAAGTTATTTTAACCTGAAAATTTTATGTAAGCCCTATTTTACAGATATGATTCATTATCTAAAATTTCGGGCCATTTCAAGACCGATAGGTATTTTTCGCGAAACTGGCCTTTTAGCGCTCGATCCGGACACCGGTTCAGGATTTTCGGGCAAAAATTTTTTAAAAACTTTTTAGGCCAAAAATAACATCAGGATGTTAAAAATAGCGGTTTAAGATATTTTTGAGATTTCTCAGGTGCCGGAAACCCCCAGGGGTGTTTTGGTAATTTACCACCCTGAAGGGGTATTTTGGTAATTTTACCTATAAGAGGTATTTTAAAGTAAATTTACATACAGTAAGATTATTTTAGTGACTTTGCTTATAAAAAAGTCATTTTGAGAATTTAAGTGTAACGGGGGGTATTTTGGTAATTTACCACCCCGAAGGAGTATTTTGGTAATTTGACCTGAGCAAGGTATTTTTGCATAAATTAACTATGGGAAGTTTATTTTAGTGATTCTACTTATGGGTAGACCGTTTGGGTGATTTAAGGCCGAGAGGGGCATTTTGGTAATTTTACACCCTAGGGGCATTTTGGTAATTTTACATATCCGGTGAGGGGAGGTTCATTTTGGGAGCATGTGTGAGTTTTTATTAAGTTATGATCTTGTTCTGTAGGCTGTTTCTAATGGTTCGATTATTTCGTTTAGGTTAAAGCTAAAGACTTTTAGTTAGGATAATTTAGCTGCAGATCCAGGTAAGGGATTCTATCTGAACCCTGGGTAAGGACTTTGTCCGAACCGTTATTTCGATTGCTCGTATTTGTAAGTACTCATTTGATATGTTTACGGCTATTGCCGAACTCTGAGTTTTGTATTGATATCAACATGTTCTTGCCCAGAAAACCCTAATGTTGAACCTGAATCGGTTAATTGGAAATCTTGTGATGCTCGCATGTTATTGTGGGCTGAGCAAATTCGATAATTATCTGTATCCATTCTTCTGAATTGTTGTGATTATATTTGATAATTATTCGCAGTCGTTTTGTTGTTTATCTGTGATTTTCTTCTGAAATTATGATTTCTTCTAAAAATCTAATTTCTTCTGAAAATCCCGAATGCTGACTTATGTCAATATGATTATTGTTATGAGAACCCGAATTGATTTCGGGGATATGAGCTTATGTTAACGCTCATTGATATTGTTAATTTCTATGTTGACCTGGATACCTGTTTAGTGGGGAGGCGGTATAAGGCTGATTGAATCCTGCATCAAACGCAGGCTAGTACCCAAGTGGACTAGTAATTATTTTAGTACATCATGCATGAGTACACTATATGAGCTTGCCGTAATGGCATTGCAATCGCCCAGGATCAACATTTGATTTTTGATTTTCGTTAGCTAGAATGATTTGTACTTGGGTTGAAAGCCCTTGACAAACATTCATTGTACTTAGCTATTTGTACTTGGGTTGAAATCCCCTGACAAACCTTAATCGTATTATCTGATTTGATTTCTGCTCGGATTGAAATCCCTTGAGCAAGGAAAATTTTCGTGGTACTTAGAAATGTGGACTTGAAAAAGATCTTTTATTGATCAGTTTGGATCTGTTCTGATTGTTAATATGTATTTTGGTATCTAATTTTGATGAACTTTACTCAATTTGGGTAATTATTGAATTTTGATCGTTCGAAGTGTCTTGAAAATCATCGTCGGTTGGATTTTTAGAGTCGTGTTATAATCTCTTCTGTCGTCCTTGTATGACCTTACTGAGCTCTCAAAAGCTCACTCTCCGTTTGATTCCCTTCTGCAGGTGATGATAAGCTGTAGCAGATTCGGGAATGGGTTAGAGTCTGCGTGAGGTTCCGGTGAGCCCATCACCAATGTATAGTAAGACCCCTACGTGGGTTTGTATTCTTGATTCATCCTTAGGGATTCAAGCTTGAAAAGAACCTAGGTTTTAATGGTTTGAGTTCAAGCAGGTTTTGTTGAAATCTTGTATTTTGGAGAATTCGAGTCGATATCGGATTAGATGCTTTAAAGTATGTGGTTGTGTACAGGATTTGACAGGTTTGGTATGATCCGGTAGGTTAACGACCCGGGTGTTCGGGGCGGCGGAGCTTCGGATTTCCGGGGGCGTTACAGTAGAGCACTAACATTTTTGGCCCCTTCAGTGAGGTATCGCTCCCAGGGGTGCCAGGTGTCACTCAATGACACATGTATATCTTTGCCTATAACTACTGAACTTTGGATTTTAATTTAAAAGACTTAAACTCATTCTTAAAACTCACTTCTTACTCTAGAGCCTCAGAGCTAAAGGATCCTAGCTTATCTCTTGGCTTCCAATTGGATTGGTTGGCCGACTATATCAGAGCGAAGGGCAGAGTGCTGAGGCCGTAGCTGGACTGACCCTTATGACGGCTCGGGAGGTGGCGTTGCAGAGTCATAGGCGAGTGCTTGATGCAGCACTGATAGATGTGACCCAGGAGGTGGCCGAGATACGGGTCCTACTTATCGAGATAGAGGCTCGACGGGCAGAGATAGAGAGCCAGCGGGCCGAGTAGGATGGTAGATGGTCCGACTTATAGAGACAGTGATAGACATTGGAGTCGTACACTTCTGATCCTGTTAGGGCATTGCTTGCTTCTTTACATTAGATGTCGTGTACTTTGCATTTTTTAGTAGACATTGGTCCGTAGTGGCCTGCGAACCTGCATATTTTTTGTCATAATTAACTTACTTTATCTACGCTTAATTGTATATTTTTGTCAATTGCTTTCATATAGGCACATAAAAAGGGAATTCAATTACGATACTCTAAAGTTTTTAATCTTGTATTTGTAGAAGATATCCATCTTCACTTTGACAAATTGTGACTGGTTCCCTTAAAACAATGGAGGTCTAGTAGTAGAGCTATCTTCATTTTTTCCAGTATATGTTATGATCGATTAACTTTCTTGGCTTAACGTAATGGCTTGTATTGGCTCATTTCCCAAGTTTACCTTTTTTTTTTAGTTATCATCCTTACCTGTTTTCTTCATAGTAAGCCGCTGATCCTTACCCAAGTTATGATGACTCATATGCTTAACCAACAAAACCTAGGCAATGCCTTTGTCCCTTACAGCCACTCGCTAACGTGTGTATTTCACCACTTTGAGGTACCTTTTCCCCCACCTACTCTCGATTGTCTGTGTATTCCGCTTTCCTTTTGTTTCAACATTGAAGCAATTTGTGAAGCCAATCTCAAAGTTCTCATAGACAATAATTTTAAAATGTCTCTTGCTTAAGGTGACTCCCAGTCATCTCATACTCATACCCTTCCCTCTACCTATGCTCCTATTGATTTGCCTCCCTCCTACTGCATTCCCTTTAAAAACTATGATGACCTAGACTTTGTATGATAACCCACATTAGATGTGGGATAGTTTGTGATTGACCTTATAAGACCCTTCCTATAAACTCATAAGTACCTACTTAGATAGTCCTGTTGAGGGAGGCAATGGCCTGTGGTGGGGCTGTGGACCGGGTCGTTACAGATGGTATTAAAGCTAACTCTCAAAAGTTCGGGCTGGGATATCCAATTGGGTTACCGATGATTAAGAGAAATAAAGGCAAGCTGGGGTATATCCTACATCAAGAGGATGGTTAGGGCAATGAAGGGTGAGCCGGGTATATCCCACATCGGCTAGAGAGGAAGATCCTAAGCTATGTATGATTGAGTCTTAGAGAGGATGCTAAGGCACAAAAGGGGGAAGTTGTGAAATATCCCACACTGGATGTGGGATGATTTGTGATTGGCTTTATAAGACCCTTCCTATGAACTCATAAGTACCTACTTGGCTAGCTCTTTTAAGGGAGGCATTGCCCTATGCTAGGGCCGTCGACTGGGTCATTACAACGGTAACAATCCAAAAATCCAGAGCATTAATACCCTAAAATTCTAGAGGGTTAAAACACTCAATCGCTCAATCGATCACTTAATGACATAAAAACCTCTATACGAATAACCAACTTTCAAAATATATGTGAGAGCTTATAATCAGGTCAACACCCTAATTTCTTGAAAATAAATACTTATAAATAACAAGATGAAATCTAAGCTCTCGACAGAGTGAACTAGACAATGTTTACCCATGCAGGGGTTCTAATCCGAAACAAGAACAGATGTTCCAATTCCACACTTAGCCTCTAACCCATCCTTAAGCAATCTACTGGTGACCATTACCTACAGAAAGGGAACAAATGATGTTGAGATTTTAAGAACTTGATGAGGTCGCTCAAGGACCAGGCGGAGGTATTACGAAATGATTTAGAGATTTAAGTCAATGATGATTTTCCAATGAGTTCTCCAATGATCACAAACAGTTCGATCAATAAAACTACGAGAAAGAGTTTTAACTCAATTCCTTCAATCATATATCAAGGTAATCACTTTTGACATGCAATGTAATCAAAATTTTGACATGAGCACAGGTAATAAAAGATCAAAGCCACATAGGCAGTGCACAAACAGATACAGCTTACATATGCATATATACACTAACTAGTCCATCAAGAAACTAGAATGCATGCCATGCAGTAAACATACCAATACACACCAATGCCCCTCACTACACACTAACTCCCTCCAATACACACCAACATAGACTCTCATGTCAATATTCAGAAGAATGACATACGTATTTCAACATGCAAATCGATGATCAAACATACATTAACAAATGAGCATCAATAAGAGATTCAAAAATCAGGATCAAAATAGGTTTTATTGGCAACAAACACAGATGTTAATTCATAATTAGGAGTAAAATGACAGCCACAAACAAATTAAAGGAATAAATATGAATAAAAGTTGATGATTTATGGTTCGCAAAAAAATCCCTTACCTCGGTCCAAAGTTATGCTAAGCTAGGAAACCTCAATCCAGATTTTTCTAAATCAACTTAAATTGAGAAATTCCATGATCTGAATACATTCTAGCCCTACACCAATACCAATTGCCAAAATATTACTCACTCCTATTATCAGAAAACACAACCCAAAGCGGGTCCCACGTACGGCCAACCTAGCTAAAAACTCGACACACTCTTCAAGGTTTAAAATAGAAATTGCTAATAAATTCTCATAAAGCATTTTTATGGCTTAAAGTAGCATATAAAATAACAATATAAATTTTTTGAATATTTTTTATTTAAAATAATCTTTTAATACAATAGATATCCAAAAATAGCCATTAATGTTTCTAGCTAGAACCAAAGTCCCACAGTTTTAAAATATGAAATAACATTTTAAAAAACTAAAATGAGAAGTTAAAAATCATTTAAACCATTTTTTGACTATAGACTTTTTTCAATCAAATACGATAAGAAAAGCATAGCAACCCATCTCTAAAAATTACAAAATCTAAATTGGAACATCTGACTATTATGGGAACAATACAAAAAATTAGAATTTAAATAATCTGAACAAAATTTAGAAATCTCAAACTTGTGCATAATAAAAAAAAAATCAAACGATTTCAGAAAATTCTAAAAGTTTCTCTAAAATTCTAAAACAAAAATATTATCGCGGCTAAACATTTTGGCCGGAAAAATCACCGGAGTCTACCCCACATTGACCATAATTTCACCTTCTTCCAACTTCAGGCAGAACCCTAATTTAGGTTTTTCTTATTTTGTTTCATTTTTTCTCTTTTTTTGGCTCTACATCCTTCCTTTAACTTTCCTTAAACATACTATAACATAAATATATGATTCTAGATCAATTTCATGAGCTTTATACACATAAATTGCACGATTCCTTGGATCATTACCTGAGTATGATCCTTCATTCAAAATTCAAATTAAACTCGAATTCTTTGTAATATTCTGCACTTTTTGGAACGGGTTAAAATAACTATCGGAGACCCGAAAAATAAACAAACAATAAGTTTGAGTAATGCTCGGGTATTAGTAAAGCATGAGAGCTTACAACAATTTTAGGACAAAAATAAAATTTTTTGGGATCATCTTTAGTTTTGAAAAACTTTGGCAACATAAATATGAATTAATGTTTTTAGTGATGAAGAAAAATAAAATGAGTGGTAGTATAAATTTTAGTGATGTCTAATCAAATTGACAAATATTAAAATTAGTTTGGGACTTAGATGTAATTACACAAAGTATGGGACTATTTTGCAAATATGAAAACTTTAGGGGCAAATTATAATTTTTAAAAGTTGGATATGGTAGGTGTCAAATTTTAGAGAAAATTATGTCTTAGAATGCCACCACCTACTTGGTTTTTATGCTGACTACCTTGGTTTAACTATTAAACTATGGGATAAGGTTAGAAGAAGAAGAAGAAACAAAAAGGGAATTAAGAGGAAATTTGGGAAGAGAGAGAGAGAAGAGAAGAGAAACATTAGCTATGAACAGAAAACAGAGCAAACAGGGAAGAAAAGAAAAAAGGGGTAGGAAAACCGAAATTCGATAAAGAGTTCTATAGGGATTGAAGAGAAAGCCCAAGGATAATCCTTCCCCCTCCTTCCTAGTATGCAATTCTAGTTTTTATGTGTGTTTGAGCTTTGTGTAGCATGTGGGGTAGCCATGAACACGGCTGGACAATGAGGAGTGTTTATGTGTGTGTTTCAGCCTATACATGTGTGTGAATTTGTGTCTGAGTAATATGTTTGTGAGTGTATAGAGGTAAGGGAGAGGTTTGTGCATGGTCTAGTGTGTGTTCAATGGGTTTGAGTGTGTGTTGCAGGTTGTAAGTGTCAGTGAGGCACGTCAGCAGTGTTCTAGTGATGTGTGTGTGTGTGTGTGTGTGTGAGTTAATTGGTTTAATGTGTGTGTTTTAGATAGTGTAGGGTATTTTAAGTGTTTTGTAGTTTATCAGTGTGAGTGTCAATGAGAAGTGTGTGCCCAGGTGTTGCAGCAGTTGAAGGGGGAAGATGAGTGTGTGTAACTTAGGTGAATTAGTGAGTGAGTTAATTTGAATAGTATTTGTAAAAATGTAAGAAAAAAAAATTAAAGGAATAAATATGAATAAAAGTTGATGATTTATGGTTCGCAAAAAAATCCCTTATCTCGGTCCAAAGTTATGCTAAGCTAGGAAACCTCAATCCAGATTTTTCTAAATCAACTTAAATTGAGAAATTCCATGATCTGAATACATTCTAGCCCTACACCAATACCAATTGCCAAAACATTACTCACTCCTATTATCAGAAAACACAACCCAAAGCGGGTCCCACGTACGGCCAACCTAGCTAAAAACTCGACACACTCTTCAAGGTTTAAAATAGAAATTGCTAATAAATTCTCATAAAGCATTTTTATGGCTTAAAGTAGCATATAAAATAACAATATAAATTTTTTGAATATTTTTTATTTAAAATAATCTTTTAATACAATAGATATCCAAAAATAGCCATTAATGTTTCTAGCTAGAACCAAAGTCCCATAGTTTTAAAATATGAAATAACATTTTAAAAAACTAAAATGAGAAGTTAAAAATTATTTAAACCATTTTTTGACTATAGACTTTTTTCAATCAAATACGATAAGAAAAGCATAGCAACCCATCTCTAAAAATTACAAAATCTAAATTGGAACATCTGACTATTATGGGAACAATACAAAAAATTAGAATTTAAATAATCTGAACAAAATTTAGAAATCTCAAACTTGTGCATAATAAATAAAAAATCAAACGATTTCAGAAAATTCTAAAAGTTTCTCTAAAATTCTAAAACAAAAATATTATCGCGGCTAAACATTTTGGCCGGAAAAATCACCGGAGTCTACCCCACATTGACCATAATTTCACCTTCTTCCAACTTCAGGCAGAACCCTAATTTAGGTTTTTCTTATTTTGTTTCATTTTTTCTCTTTTTTTGGCTCTACATCCTTCCTTTAACTTTCCTTAAACATACTATAACATAAATATAAAATTCTAGATCAATTTCATGAGCTTTATACACATAAATTGCACGATTCCTTGGATCATTACCTGAGTATGATCCTTCATTCAAAATTCAAATTAAACTCGAATTCTTTGTAATATTCTGCACTTTTTGGAACGGGTTAAAATAACTATCGGAGACCCGAAAAATAAACAAACAATAAGTTTGAGTAATGCTCGGGTATTAGTAAAGCATGAGAGCTTAAAACAATTTTAGGACAAAAATAAAATTTTTTGGGATCATCTTTAGTTTTGAAAAACTTTGGCAACATAAATATGAATTAATGTTTTTAGTGATGAAGAAAAATAAAATGAGTGGTAGTATAAATTTTAGTGATGTCTAATCAAATTGACAAATATTAAAATTACTTTGGGACTTAGATGTAATTACACAAAGTATGGGACTATTTTGCAAATATGAAAACTTTAGGGGCAAATTATAATTTTTAAAAGTTGGATATGGTAGGTGTCAAATTTTAGAGAAAATTATGTCTTAGAATGCCACCACCTACTTGGTTTTTATGCTGACTACCTTGGTTTAACTATTAAACTATGGGATAAGGTTAGAAGAAGAAGAAACAAAAAGGGAATTAAGAGGAAATCTGGGAAGAGAGAGAGAGAAGAGAAGAGAAACATTAGCTATGAACAGAAAACAGAGCAAACAGGGAAGAAAAGAAAAAAGGGGTAGGAAAACCGAAATTCGATAAAGAGTTCTATAGGGATTGAAGAGAAAGCCCAAGGATAATCCTTCCCCCTCCTTCCTAGTATGCAATTCTAGTTTTTATGTGTGTTTGAGCTTTGTGTAGCATGTGGGGTAGCCATGAACACGGCTGGACAATGAGGAGTGTTTATGTGTGTGTTTCAGCCTATACATGTGTGTGAATTTGTGTTTGAGTAATATGTTTGTGAGTGTATAGAGGTAAGGGAGAGGTTTGTGCATGGTCTAGTGTGTGTTCAATGGGTTTGAGTGTGTGTTGCAGGTTGTAAGTGTCAGTGAGGCACGTCAGCAGTGTTCTAGTGATGTGTGTGTGTGTGTGTGTGTGTGTGTGTGTTAATTGGTTTAATGTGTGTGTTTTAGATAGTGTAGGGTATTTTAAGTGTTTTGTAGTGTATCAGTGTGAGTGTCAATGAAAAGTGTGTGCCCAGGTGTTGCAGCAGTTGAAGGGGGAAGATGAGTGTGTGTAACTTAGGTAAATTAGTGAGTGAGTTAATTGAATAGTATTTGTAAGTGTCATTAAAAGTAGGGAATTATTTAACCAGTTTTTTGTGATTTTTATAAATAGTTAGGATCAAAACTTGACAAAGTTCTAGACAGTAACCCCCAATATTTTTATTAGATGTATGCTAAGGAATGTTTTGGGAATTTTTTGTGTCCATGAAAGATGCTAAATTAGGTCACCGATTAAAGAGAATTAGTGAAAATTTTAGCATAGCAAACCAAGCTATTTTAATCTGAAAATTTTAGAGAAACCATATTTTACTGACATGTTATCCAAATTTCCTGTGCCATTTTGAGATCTATAGGTATTTTTAGCAAAATTAATTTCTGAGCGCTCGGTCCGAACATCAGTTCGGGATTGCGGGCAAAAATTCTCTAAAATACTTTTTAACCAGAAATGACTTCATGATGCTTAAAGTAATGTTCTAAAATATTTGAGATTTTTTTTGGAGCCTCAAACCCCCAAGGGGTATTTTTGTAATGTCACCCAAAGGGGTATTTTGGTAATTTTACCTATAAAAGATATTTTTGAGTAAATTCACATACAAGAAGGTCATTTAGTGATCTTAATTACGAGAAGGTTGTTTTGGGGAATTAAATGTAAGAGGGGTGTTTCGGTAATTTAATACCTAAAGGACATTTGGTAATTTTACAAACACTGAGATATACATTTGATTTCAGAATGTTATTATCAAGCAAACCCTAATATTGAACCTAAATTGGTCGTTTGGAGATCTTATCGATGCTTACCTTGTATCACATGTTGAGCAAATTAGATTGTTTACATTCCTTCTTCTGAATTGTTGTACCTAAATCCGATAACTATTCACAATCATTCTTGCTATTTGTTTTGTAATTATTCTGGAATTCTGAGTGATGACTTATATCAGTGTGCTTAATTATTATTGAAACCTTAATTATTTTGGTTATGTGTATTCAGCTTGTTACTCATTCTATTGCATGTTAAGTAGTGAATTTCTTGTTGATTTGGTGACTGTTATTTCTGTGTTGACCTGAGAATTTGTTCTATAGGGAGGCGTTATAAAGATTGTTCGTTACTGCTTCCTACAGGGAAGCAGGCTAGCTCCTTGATCGATGAAGAGGGCTAGTTGTTATCATACATCATGCATGTGTATATCTGCGCATTGCCTGAATGGGATTGCATCTACCCAGGATCAACGTCTTTGAATTCGCTTATACTGTATCATACAATGACTTTAAAAAAAAAACAATGTTCAAATGAAGGTATTATTACCTGACTGAGGGAATTGAGTTGAAACTCCTCCCCATACTATGATCAAACCGTTTGTGTTTGTATGAAACCCTTCCCCTATTTTCCTTGAAGTATGTGTGTTCGTTTTGAAACCCTTTGGAAAATCATCTTTGTATTTTTAAAATGATGGCTTTGAACATGATCTTCACACGATCGTTTTGATATATGGTTATTAATGTTAATGTTTGTTGGAAACTAATATGATTGCTTATGTTTGTTTTGGTGTCTATCTGTGGTTTTTTTTTTTTGTTTGTCATTTTTGGTATATACTTATATCATATTATGGTTGTTTTGGAAAATTACTAAATTGTTCATGATTGTTGAAATGATTCGAGAAATTTTCTTCGGTTGAACTCTTGAGTCACATTGTAATTCTTTTGGTTATTCCTTGAACGACCTTACTAAACTCTCAAAAGCTCACCCTTTGTTTGACTCCCTTCTGCAGGTAATGATTAGTTGTAGCATGCTCAGGAATGAGTTTAGAGTCTGTGTGAGATTCCAGTAAGCCCATCATTACAGTGTAGTAAGATCCATGCGTGGGTCGGTACTGTCAACTCGTTCTATAAGGACTCGAGTTTGTAAAGAACCTATGTTTTAATCATTTAAGTTTGAGCAGTTTCGTAATCTTGTATTTTGAAGAATTTGAGTTGATGTCGGATTAGATGCTTTGAAGTGTGTGCTAGTAAACAGGATTTGACAGGTTTGATGTGACGTGGTAGGTTAACATTACGAGAGTTCAGGGACTAGAACAGTCGGTCTTGTGGTTATAAGAGAATAGGTATTTGATTTCATAGACAGGTAACCACAGAGTATAAGTAGCACGATTCTGTAGAATCATATTTCTATTAATGAGAGTGGGGTAGGATGATGGTAGAGTTAAGAAGTCACCTTTGACTAGTCATTGTGTCATTCTTTAGAACCGTGTTGGTATAGCCTTAATAACTGCTCATTGTATTTGTATGGTCTGCACTTGAAGCACTGGCACTGGAAAATGGTATGAAGGGCGTAGAGGTCCATCCCCAATAGATGAGATTCTTACAGACTTGCATAAGATGAGCAAGGATTTTTCTAGGTATTGGAGAAATCTGACTAGACAATTAGATTGGGCAATATACTGTATGGAGGTTTTATGACTATAGAGGGGCACCTCTACCTAATAAGGGGAATAGCATAGCCCAGAACTGATGGTTGCGGTTCTAAACATTATGAACCTGATTCTGACTTTGATGACATAGAAACTGGCCAACCAGCAGCCAGAAGTACCGAATCTGATTCAACCACAACCATAACCTCAAGACGAGAGTACCTTATGTGAATTTACCAAATAATGCAACTTGCCTTTAGGGGGTTGTTGGACTTTATGGAGGTAGAGACTTAGGTTAATGGAATGGGGAAAATTCGTGAGTAACTGGCTGTATTGAGAACCAAAAGGTTAAATTTGCTATCTATAAACTGAGAAATGAGGCCAATTAGTAGTAAACAATGGTAAAGAAGACATCGATTCATCAGAAATTGATTGATGTTACTTGGAAACAGTTAAGGAACTACTTCTTGACTGGTATTTTTGCGAGATTTCATGAACAAATATTGAGGGATTTGTTAATGTGAGGCAATAGATTAAGAGTCGGTTGACGACGTTGAGATGAGGTTTTATCATCTTATGGTAAGGACATTACTGACAGAGGTAGATAGTTGCTAGAAGAGTGGGGGCTTAGACATGGACTGGGCGATGAAGTGGTCCCAGCTCGATTGAAGAGCTATATAGAATGTCTTTACTTGGCATAAGCAAACATAGTGTTAGATAAAAGAGAGACAGGTTTCTAGGGCAGATTGTAAAAGCTGACCGACGTTAACAATTTTACAGTCAACACAGTGGGGGTGCCCAAGAGCCGAAATAGGGCAAAATCAGGGATTCGGGCCCACATTGACTTAGGGATTTAAATTTGAACAGAGTTCTAGGATTCCATCAAGGTATGATAGGGGATTTAAGGGAGCAAAGGGTTGAGGCACTTAATCAGCTCAGAGTACTAGAGTTTGACCATCACAGAGTTCCGGAGTCTGACCTATACAGAGTGCTGGTCAGGGTGGTGAGTTATGCTATAGATTGAGCAGATGATGTTTTAGATATGGTAGTGTGGAAGTTCGACACTATCCATTATGAGAAATAATCAGTCAACTTTTGTCATGCACCTATAGCTAATGTAGCAGCGAGCAATATTCCTCGTCAGGAAAGAGGACGAGGTTAATAGGAGCAGAGGCCCTCAACATCAGCGAGATTTCATTCAATGTCCGCTTAGGATATTGTCACATCCGATGACGTGGTGTCAGGTACAGCACAGGTTAACCCATTAGGTGTTCGTATATTGCTTTTTTGGAGCATCATATTCTTTTGCATCTTTTACTTTGGCAAAGTGATTGAGGGTGAAGACTCGCCCTTTAGGCATTGATCTTGAGATAGGCATCCTGTTTGGGAGAGTCTTCGATTGTTTCTACTGTTCTCTGTAGTTATGTTGTCTATGTTACTGATAGATATCTTCATGTTGATCTTATCCCATTTGTTGTTCGAGGTTTGATATTATACGGGGCATGAGTTGGTTATACTCTAATCACGTATTGTAGGTTGTCAGGAGAAATCCTAGTAGTGTTCGAAGCTTGTAAATTATGAGGAGTAGTTTAAGTTAGTGATTTGATTTATGAGTGAGAATGGTGCTATTGAGGAATGACTGGTGTTAAATCTGAAAGTTTGGTTTAAGAGTACGATCAGAAATCTAGAATTCTACTCTGTCATTTAGTTCATTCCTTTGTATATTAAACTCAATTATGGCTTAATTGAATGCTAATCTGCTCTGAGACATTAGAGTATATGTCATTCTTATTAAGTCATCTTATTTCTTCCAGGATATTTATCTTCTGTCGAATCTATTTGGACTTGACGGGGTAGTATCTGACCCACAGGCCGTAGGAAAGCTACGAATCCTTTCAAGAACCAATAACCTTTATTAATTGTAATTACTTCGAGTCATTGGGTTGACTTTGTTTCGTCATACCCATACCATTGTTTCTGTACTTGCCATTTGTGGAATTTCATAAAAGTGTATCATAAATCTTGAGAGCAAATAGATATGATTTGCTAAAGATTTTCTTCTTTTGATTGCGTGATTGTGGTTATTGTTATATTTAGTCCCTAAATGTTTGATTGGGATCATTGTTTGATATGATTAACCTCAGATGATTTGCTACATAACCATCAATGTTTCTCTGTTATTGGTGTTTGTTCAATATCTGTTGATATGTTCTGAAATGGTAACATGCCATAGTTGCTGCTTGTAGCTAATTTAATTATCAGAATTTTGTTGTGCTCTGTTCTCAAATGATTTTGAAAATTGATAATATGTTATGCACGAGTATCTTTACCTGATTTAGGAATGCATAGTTTCACCTACCTTAACATGAGGTTATGTAGACTCTTAAGCCTCAGATAATTGGTGACTGACAGTAGACTCTGAGAATGTGGATTAAATTTAGACAATATACTTTATGATTTAGTATAGGGTTGAGATTTGGTTGAACACGTGATGATAAACTGCAGGTTATTTGCTTTATTCTGTAAGATTTTAAATGCTCAGCTGAAATCGATGATCGAAGGATAAGGCTATAAAATTTTTGTAAATAACGTGACTGTGAATCGAAAGTGATGTGATAACTTAGAGCTTTACACTCTACTAAAGTTCAATACATAGGTATGTAGAATCATATTTTGCATTATGTTACGATAACATGTCCCCTGGTGACGAATTTGGGTAACAGTTTGGACTCGTTAATATTGGATATCAGAATGAGTAGCGAAAGCCTAGTGGCTACAGTTTTTGTTGTCTTTTGTAAGGTGTGAGGGCTTATAGCAATTGGTTATCCCTCTTAATGTCTATAGAGTGTATGTCAAATGTGACCATTGTTTAGTATTTTAGCACACCTTAAGCTTGAAGTCAAGCTTGCCATCGTTAAGTAGATTGTGCAAATGATAGAGTCTCTAGTGTACTATCAGTATAATGCAGTGGAAGCCTATTGTATAGTATCAGTATAATACATTGAATTCAAAGCAGTGCAGGTTCGGCTCAGTGAGTTTTGTATTAGCTAAGTCATTGGTTGTAAGGTCCTGGAACAGTTAGAGCAAAGTAATTGCCTGATAGGATTTCAATTTAACCTTTCAATTTGAAATTTAAATAGTTTCATTCGGGTACTCATGGGACTGGAATTTGGATGTGAAGGTTAGATGTAGCTCAGCTACTATGTAATAGTTATCAAAGTTACGAGTGGGGAGAATGTAACATCCCTCACTTTTTAGAGCGGGTTAAAATAATTGTCAGAGACCCAAAAAATAAACGGGTAGTAAATTTGAGCAATACTCGGGTATTAGTAGAATATGGAAGCTTAAAACCATTTTGGAGCAAAAATATAATTTTAAAATTTTTGGGGTCATTCTGTAGTTTGGAAAAACTTTGGAGACACAAATGAAAATTAATATTTTTTGTGATGAAGAATAATAAAATGAGTGGTAGTATATATTTTAGTGATGCCTAATCAAATTAATAAAGATTAAAATAAGTTTGGGGCTTAGATGTAATTACAAAAAGTTTAGGGGGCTATTTTGCAAAAATAAAAATTTAGGGGCCAAATTATAATTTTTAAAAGGTGAATATGGTAGATGTCAAATTTTAGAGAAAATTATGTCACCTACTTGGTTTTTATGCTGACTAACTTGGTTTAATTATTAACAAAGGGATAAGGTTAAAAAAAAAGAAGAAACAAAAGGGGAATTAAGAGGAAATCCGGGAAGGAAAAAAAGAGGAAGAGAAACAGTAGCTATGAACAGAAAATAGAGCAAACATGGAAGAGAAGAAAAAGAGGGTCAGGAAAATCGAAATTCGACAGAAAATTTGAGAGAAATCGAAGAGAAAGCTCAAGGGTAATCCTTCCCCCTCATTCCTAGTATGTAATTCCAGTCTTTGTGTGTGCGTTTGAGCTTTATGCAGCTTGTGGGGGAGCCATGAACACAACTGGAATGGGTAGTTTTTATGTGTTTACGTGCGTGTGTGTTTCAGACTGTACATGTGCGTGAATTTGTGTGTGATTAATGTGTTTTGTGAGTGTGTGTAGGTAAGGGAGAGGTTTGCGTGTGGTTTACTTTGTGTTCAATGGGTTTGAGTGTGTGTTGCAGGGTGTGAGTGTGAGTGAGGCACACTCCTGCTACGGCAACAGTGTTGCAGTGATGTGTGTGTGTGTGTGTGCGCGCGTGTTTAATTGGCGTAGTGTATGTTAATGTGTGTGTAGGGTATTTTAAGTGTTTTTCGGTGTGTTTTGTAGTGTATCAGTGTGAGTATTGATGAGAAGTGTTTGCGCAGATGTTGCGGCAGTTGAAGGAGGGAAGATGAGTGTGTGTAAAGTGGGTTTATGAAAAGGGATGGGAGAAGATGAAGGTGCACGTGTGTGTATTGGGCAAGAGAGGAGGCAGTAGCGGTGATGGACTTTGTGTGTGTGCATTTGTGTCAATATTTGTATAAAGGACAAGAATGATGGGAAATTGAAGCAGCTGTGAAACTATAGTGTAAGTGTGTGATGTGTGTTGTAATGTGTGGGTATATATTTGGGATAATGTGGAGGTGTGAGGGTGTGTAGGGGTGTGTGTGTGGGTGTGGGCCGGGGGGTGTATAAAGAGTGAGTGAACATGCGTTTGTGTGTTTGTGAGTTTAATTCTGGGGAAGAGGTGTGTGCGCAGAGAATTAGAAGAAAAAGAAAAGAGAGAGAGTCATGTGGTACCAATACGTGCGTGGGATAGTTTGTGGTGGTCATAAATTTCTAAAACTTCACAAAAAAGTTCTTATGGTAATATTTGAAGTAGTGGTAAAAATTTAGATTTTTCTGGAATCACTTAGTATTTTTAATATTTTTCGCAAGTTCAGTTATTATAAAAGACGGTTGGAGCCTTTATAATCTTGGGAATATTACAGTAATGTTTTCATGATAAAAAAAATCTCAATTTCAGTTTCATAAATTTTGATGTTGATTTGGTACTATTATTCGTGTCACATATGATTAGCAAAACAGAAGATTTTAAAATGGTTTCGGTACTTTTTAAATCCTGATTTTAGTTTCATTATTTTCTTTACATATTGTAAAGCTATTATAAAAGTTATGGGACTTTGACTTGAGCAAGAAGTAATAATAGCTATTTTTTAAGAAAATTATTTTTAATTAAAAAATATTCAAAATTTCATATTTTAACTTGTTATGCTTTTTTATGTTGTAAAATACTTTATAAGGAAAATTTTTTATATAAATTTTGTGATATCTTGATGCTTTATAGAGGGTGCGGGATTTTTGGTTATATCAATAAGATAAAAGAGTGAGTCCTTCTTTTCATGAAATTAGGCAAATAAAGTGCCCATTGGCCATTCGAGGGATTCGTTTCGATTTGGTTTTGTGTAAGAGCGTATGAGTGACCAACATTTAAGGAATCAGTATTGAGTTCATAATTTACGAGGCTAGATTGTATTCTATTAATTAAATTGCCAATTTAGGTTATTTCTAGATTTTTGAAAGAGGTTGAATAGTATGAGCGCATAGCTTAGATTGATGTAAGAAATTCTCTTCGAACTCTACTTTATCACTTTGATTTTGTATATTTTATTCTATTTGTTTCTCAAATGCCATTGGACTCTGGTTATAAAATTATCATGAGAATGCCTAGTAGGTAGAAGACCCCTACTTCTACTCACAGTTATATAAAGGGGACTGCCTCTAGGTACGCAGACAATCACAAATACAGGCACATAGTCTTTCATGTTTTTTCAGAGTTTCTATCATGTAGTTGTACTCTAACTTAAGTATCGAAGAGTTCTTCGCAGGGAACCCTACCCGGCAGTCACTCGTTTTCTGTCTTACGGGTCATAGTTCTTGGCTAGGGTTTTGGAGCATATTTTTATCAGCAACACATTTGCACCATCTGTGAGACTCGCCAGCTTAGCTGTTTGACCTCTAAACAACTCAACAATCATATTGCAAGCCGCTGGCGGCAACACGTCGGAACCACTGGTAGAACCGTCGTCGCCGCCCCGAGTTTCCAAATCCAACTACCTTCACAACCCAAAAAAAATGTTCATAGCTCGAAGACCACAGCCGTAGCGGCCTCCACTATCGCAACCAACCTAACTAAACAAGCAGCCAAATGGTGGGATGGTCCTACACATAACCGCCAAACAACCCACCTCACTGTAAGTCTCTAATCCGCTCACCACCAAAGGGTGCCTCCATTACCACCGTTGTAAAGCTGCCACAGCAACAACAATAACTAATGAAACAAGAGAGAGAGAGAGAGAGAGAGAGAGAGAGAGAGAGAGAGAGACCGGAAAAACTATGGCCGCAAAGCCCAAGCTGAGATTGGTAGTGTCACTCGGCACTACTTTGCCATTGTCGTCTCGTTAAGTTGCATACCACCGATGGTGACCAGGCTGCTCCATCGCTTCCATCAATGTCGGACACAAGTTAAAAGGCAAATGTCAACTAGGGCTGCTGTATCCGACGCTAAAATCCCTCATCACAGCTATCGCCACAACCTCTGCGGTGCCACCACGACAAAAAGCAATGCCACCGAAGTTACCAATGTCACAAGCAGCTGCAAAATTGATGGAGCAATAAAAAAATATAAAAGCAAAAGAAGAGGAAGAAATAGTTCCGTTGTAACTGCTTACGCCAATTCGCGCCACCACCAGACTGCGCCACACAACTGTCATTCGCAACAAACTGGGAATGCCACTGTCGCCTTTCGGTCCAAATCCGTGCCACCATGGCCATCCTTGCTTCAGATCTACATAACCACGACGATGGGAAAAACACCACCTACATTGTGCTTTCCACCACAGTCGAGTGCCAGCCACTGCGGAGGAGCATGCTTGTCACAACATCACCCCCATCCTCCGTAAATCGCAAGATCTCCAAAGTCATCTTGCAGCATCCCAACATCACAGAGACATGCTCTCCATCACTGCATACAGGGTCAAAACCTATCACATTGCAGCCACTCCTTGTAGTCAACATACTTGGCATCATGGCTGGCAACATCGCCAATCTTATTCCATACGCACCGCTGCCTTATCGCCACTTTCCTCCAAGATCTGCTCCATCAGCCATCACTGCAGCGCTAACTCCTTCAGCCACCACCATCCATCCAGAGAAAAGCCTTGAACAACAACCTCATTGTCACCATCCTATTTGGCCCCGCGCCATGGCGACCATTAATGTTGCAGTGTCAAGACTGCACGTTGGCGATACCGATGGAGAGCAGTCACAGGCCTAAATTCCATCTTTGCCACTACGGCCTAGTGGCGGACGGTCAAGGGCAGCAGTACACCCATCAACGCTTTCACCATCGTCCTAAGAGAGAAGATGGGTAGACCTCCCTCCATCCAAATAAGGTGCACTCCTTCCTTGTTAAAGCATTGATGATTTAACCCCATGAAAATGCATAATTAAATTTAGGAACTCAGAGTCTTATTTATTCAACATATGCCTTAACTTTTTAAAAGCATTAAGCTTTTAACCCCCATAAGCATGCATATTTACTTTTGGACCCATAGGGTCTCATTTATTAAGCATATGCCGCACTTTCTAAAAGCATTAAGGTTTTAACCTATGCAAAAAGCATATTTATGTTTAAAACCCAAAGGGTCTCATTTATTTGTCTTAGGACACACATTGTTTAAGGCATTAAACATTTTGCCTATTAAAAGTACATATTTATACTTTAGACCCATAAGGTCTTATTAATTTGACGTATGCCACAAGCTCTTTAAAGCATTAAGCTTTTTATAACGCATTTTTAAACAGAGGACCCACATGGTCTCTTTTAATTCTACGCTGCGCATTCTTTAAAGTATGAGCACATTTTATATTTTGTGGCACGTCGTTACAAATTAAGCGACTACAATTTTAGGCGATACCAAGCCTTCCAAAGGCTACTTCTTTTACGCTTCTATAATACCTAGACTTATGTACTTTTTGGTCTAGCATTGGACAGTAGCGTCAATTGACGCAAATCTATTGCATGTCGAGTCTTACTGACTGTTATGACTTTTTAAGCTCACTTGCGACACGCAATATTGTACACTCTGTCGTTTAACCGGTAAAGCCTAATGGGGTCACGGTGTTTGAACACCGCTCTTATTACTATGTTAAAACATAGATACACTTTCATATGCTTTATTGCTTCAAAGGCTATTTTGTCAGTCACGTACTTTTCTTTACAAGAAATTAAACTGCACCTGCAAGCATTAACACCTACATGAAAACTGCTTCATAAGTGAGGGATCAAATCATAGCACCCTATGACTTCAAGTCATGCTTACGGTTTCTACTAAAGCGTCCGACCGATCCAATCTCACAAATAATCTCATGATATCTTCGATTATCCAATGACCTCTATCTGTGTCATGGTCGCATCACTGCACATTGATGAGCTGATTCTATAGTAAAGGAGCATGCATACTACCAATGCCCGAATAAATCAGATCACTTCACTATCATCTGCCAATAGTGTCGCTAATATGTCTGGTACAACAGCAAGCTGAAGCTCATCAAATCTAGTAACCTCTTAGTATATCGATAAGTTACGGCAACTTTTTTAATGATCATTCAGTGACATCCTTTTTAGACGGACTTCGAGTCCTTTGTATTGATCGTTAGCAACATCTTGCAAAGAGACTCCGCGTTAGCTTTATGGCCCGCGCCTTCATGTGACATAAAGCGGCCATATTACGGGCTCAATGGCCCCCACCTTCTTATTTAGCATCACGGCAACAAGTACTTGTTACTTTGACCGATAGCTCTCAAGGGCCATACGAGAACTTATCTTCCATCAAACCCCAAGGGTATTTTAACGAGCTCTGTGCTCCATCCACCCTCAAGGGTGCATATGAGAACTCTACTTTCCACTAACCCCCAAGGACTATTATGTGAGCTTTGCGCGCCATTAGCCTTCAAAGGCACATATGAGAACTCTAAGTTCCATCAAACTCCCAAGGGTGTTTACATGAGCTTTGTGCTCCATCAACCCTTAAGGGCACTTACCAGAACTCTACATTCCACTAGCTCCTAAGGGGGTCCCTTAAAGGACGAACACCCTCAAGGGTGACAGGATAGAGCTCAAGCTCTATCCGAAAGGTTTAGTTACTGTTCTAACCCGTGATATGGCAAAGCATTCTGTGGGACTTCATCACCTTACCATTCTTTGTCAATTCAAAATCCAGCCAAGCGTGAGTGCAAGGCTTCTTTACCAGCTCTTAGTAGATGATAAGAGTTCACGTCACGGTAAAATGCAAGCATGATGTGGTCAACTCAAGCTAAAGAATACACACTTGTAACAAACATCGTCCAACGGAGAGGTGAAAATTACATTGTCAAGTGAAACCCTTCAAGGAAATATTCAAACACTTAGGCAAATAAATACAAGTACATGCAACGACTTGCATGCACAACTTAGTATCCTCTCCCTCGCGAGGCTACCATGGGCCACCGCTTCTAAAGGATCTTGAGATCCCATGATTTCTCTTCCCAAAGACGATGCTAAATAGCCCGCTTAGGCAAAATTCTAAGAACTAGCTCTCAAGATCTAAAGTTCTAACACCTTTCTTGGGTATAGTTCCATGGCTTAAGCTCCCAAGAGCTTAGGTCTAAGCACATGGAGATGAAGAAATATTATTTATCCCTACCAGCCTATGAAAGAATCCTTACAAATCTGATGCGTGTCTTAAGATATGTGGTATAACTTCCTAAGCCTAACTTTTTGGCTAAAAAGCAAGGGCGCTCATGATATATCTCAAAATAAACTCTCAAGAATCAGGGAACACCCGACATCCCCAGTCAAATTACGAGATTGATAATTATCTTATCAAGAATTATGATTTTAAAAGAGTCCTCAAAAATCATTACGTGATACTTAAGAATCCTAATGCGATCCTAACAAATCTAGCACACAGCTCAGTCTTAGTCGGGGTTTTCTACCTACAAGTATATAAAGAAGACTATCGCCAAGTATGTAGACAATCACACACACTTTCATGTTTCTTCAGAGTCCCTACCTTGTAATTGCGCTCTGATTCAAGTATTAGAGAGTTCTCCACTGGGAACCCCACCCAGCGATCACTCAGGTCATCGTTCTTGATTAGGATTTTGAAACATATTTTTAACAGCAACATATTAACGCCATCCGTAGAACCCACCAGCCTAGCTGGTTGACGTCTAAATAACTTAACAATCATATGGCAAGCTGCCGGCAACGACGCATCGAAACTTTTGATTGAACCGCCACCGCGGATATCTAAAAATTCAATTGCTATCATAGAAAAAAAAAAGAACGAGAATTCAGAACTTTCAGATCGTTTATCACAAGCTTCCACCGTCGGGCCCAAGCAGCGATCGGAGGCGCTGCCAATACTGTTTGGCGGCGATCGCCACAACCAACAATGAGGTTTCAACTTTGCTGTCTAGGACCCCAAAGTTGCACCCTAGCGTCGCCCCTTCACCGTTAAGCTGTATCTCTCACAGGACTACGCACAGTCGCTGCAATGCTAGGCGATAGCGTCATCGCCCCATGGGCGGTAACCAGCCGCCAACCACCGCTGTGAAGACGCCAAAGCAGCAAAGACAACCATGAAGCTGCCGGAGCAGCAACAACAACCCATCCGTCGGAGTTGCACAACTAACGCTAATGGAGTCGCGGGCACCACAAACCGCTGAACACCGCCATGAAGCTGCCGGAGCAGCAACAACAACCGAGCTCCAAAAAAAGAGAGAAAGAAGAGGCAACAGCGCCGCCACAGCACAGCAAATCGCCCTCGCACATTTCCCAAGATCCGTAGATCACCAACAGCCACCAAGGGCCATCTATCATCGCGACGCCGCCAAGAACAGTCACTGCGACCCTCTATCTATTGTTGCCGTCACCAACGTCACCATAAGAAAATGAAGATCGGAGGACAGCCGCCAGATCTACTCCAGATCCACCCCACCGGGGTGACAGGCAGTCTGAGCTAGGTGCCATACAGCTAACTCTTTCATCGTCCCTCACTCACCACAACCGCTAGAAAAATCGACCAGGCCGTAACTGTGACTCGCAGAAGTCCTTTCCTCAACTAGCGACCGCACCGCCGCAACTGACGCAACCACCATTACTAATTGGCTCACGTCCATGTTCATCTTTTATTGCCTATTAAACATCGAATTATATGTTAAATTACGATTATTGTCCATATATATATGTATTAACACGAATTTTACATATGTGTTTTGGCAAGGGTGTATCGGAAAAATTGGTGTGAGCTATTACCTAGATGGACTAGTCAATAAATATGCATATGTAATTATATTAGTTAGCAGTACTTATTGTGGCTTTGGTAAGTGTTAGTCTGCACTGCCTGTGTGGCTTTGATAATTTGTTAGTTATCTCGTGCTCATCTCAATATCATCTGAATCTGCTGCATCTAAGTTTGTTTGCTCTGCATCAAAAAATGATTATTTGATATCTGATTGAAGGTGTTGAGTTGAAACTCTTCCTCATATTGTCATTGAACTATGTGTATTCATTTGAAAAATTCCTTGAAAATTTATCATCAAATTAAAGATGTGAATCATTTTATAATTTATTCGCTTGGTTCTTTACCGACTTTACTGAGTTCCCAAAAGTTCACCCCTTTTCTGTTCTCTTTTGCAGGTAATAACCAACAGTAGGATAATTAGAATGATTAGAGCCTAAATAAGAAATCTTGCTGAAAATTTTATTATTTCATTTAGTTAAGCCCCTGCGAGGGAAAGTACTGTTTAACTTATTTTCACAAGTATTTATTTTTAGTCTTTTCATTTAAGAATATTTAATTTTAGAATTTGAGTTCTTGTAGAATCTCTGATATACATTGGTGCTTTCTTATTGAATTGAGATATTAAACAATTAAGAAATTGATAAAATGATTGTCTAAGGCTCCAAAAATTTCGGAATGTTACATAATGGTGTTGAAGGTTATGATGAGTTGACATCTAATGCTAATGTGAATGAAACTAGTGAAGATCTTGATAATACAAATGATGCAAATCGTCAAAAACACAATCTCTACAACTAAGTTACAATCAGTGAGAAAGAGAAGTCATACTAATGATGAACTTGCTATAGCTATTAATTCAACGACCGATGCCATTTGACAAGGTATGTACATGAGAAGCTACAATTGCAATTGCCAATTTCGTTTTTGAGAAGTTATCATAGGCGCCAAATTTGGAAAGGCTTGAATTGCTCAAAGTTATGACATGTTGCCTAGCAATGGGAGAAAGTTCGTGTACTTCATGTCCTTCCATCTCCCTTAAGGAAGCCACGAACTAATGATGCAAATAAGTCATAAAACTTCAGCTATGGAGTGAGCAAGGAATTATTGAACTTGAATTATTTCCAAGCTTAGTCCTTTAGGAGCCATTTTCTTATTTTACTAGCAAAGATCAAACATGTTATTCACTCACTACTTTTGAGAACGAAGAATTCCGTAGTTAAGTCTTGTCATCATATGCGTATTTCCTTCCTCTTGTTCTTCTTTTTGTTTCCTCGAGTGGGGTGGGGTTAAGGAGTGTCGTGGGATATTATTTGATAAGACAAACATGAAACTCCATTTTCACAGATTTACCTTTTGGTTGGCGTTTTAACTTTAGCAAATTTTATTTTTCAATCTAGTTTTTTGTGCTAACCAATCAATGGATTCAATTCCAAGTTAATTCAACAGAAATGGAATTATGATTCTCAATTCCAAATCCAATTACATTTACCGGTCGGAGCCTAAATAAAATTGCATAGTTTTGAACTGTAAAGTTACTTGGAACAACTATTAATCGAACTAGAATCTTTTTTCTTTATGATCATTTGGTTGTTGCAAAACGATGATATTTAATTAAATATCACTTTCAAAATTATGGAAAAAGCCTTTATCTTGTTTGAATTCATTTTGCAACATTATGTCAAAACGACGAGATAAAGTCCAGTAAAGAAGAGCAAGCATTAATCAAAAGCGGTTACATTTGGTGTTTCCAGAAATAGAATTTAGAATTGCAACCAAACAAAAAACTTTAAAATTTGTCAAAATTGAAGTAAAGAAAATTAACAAAACATGGTCCATGGGGTGTATAGTACCGACGGTCCAATCAAATCGGCCTAATGGAAATATTCCGCATTCCTTAGCATGCAACTTTAGGACTAATGAACCCGAAACTTCATTTCCTACAAGCCAACTGTTCAATGGAGATTACTCGCGTACAACAGAGTAAATAAAGCATTGCGTCCAAAGGACAGTAATTGAGCTGTGTGCTGTCTAACCTATATATATATATATATATATAATTTAAAGGCCAAAGCTGGAGAAAGAGAAAGAGAGAGAGAGAGAGAGACAGAGGGGACATCTTAAGGATGACAAGTGATTGACAAGAACGTAGTATGATATGTATTTCCCTATTCCAATCATACTAACCCCACCCCATTCTCCTGCAAACATTTATTTATTTATTTATAAAATAATAATAATAATAACAGAAAAATATCATGATAATTACACTTATTATTATTATTAAGCAAACTGAGGAAAAGGCCCCTTGTATACCCAGCATATGCCTGTAGGGACACATACATGTGCATATATATGAAGGCCGAATGATCACAAATGATGCTTTATATATATATATATATATATATATATATATATATATATATATATATATACTTGGTGTTATAAAAAAGAGCTGAAAAGCAAAGGGGAATTGCGTTTCTGCTTTTCTTCCTACTTTAATAGCAGCTGGAGAGGTGGGTGGCAGGACTTTTCTCCTACCAAAGGTGATTGGAGTGCCTTGACTCTTTGGGCGTAGCCTATAGCCTATGAAGATTAAAACATTAAACCAACCAATCAAACAAGAATACAAAGAGTATCATGTAATTATACCTTACTTTAACTTGGTACCGTGGCATTAACATGAACCGATTTATGATAACCACTCAGTAAACTGATTGACTTCAACCTCTAATTATTTTACTTTTTAACTTTCTTGATTGATAGCACGTGAATTTACAACAATTTTATCAAAGAAATTTTGTGAAGGAAGCTAAGAAGCAAGGAAGCCATTTTTGTTTTTAATTATAAGTGTAAATATATACCATGAACGGTGACAAGCATATAACAAATAGAATATGATTAGATTCTTTTAGCGTTAATAATACTCAAAATAAATAACCCATTTAGTAGAAGTTTATGACTAACATAACAAAAAGCATCAGAAACAAAAGGCATCGACTTGATTCAAGCATAAGGTATAACAAAGATCAAATTATTCATGCTAAACTTCTTCACTCGAGGGAGAAGTAAAAGAAGCCAAAAAAATTGATGATAAATTTCAAATGCACTTTTTCATTCAATAAACAGGTACATGACGCAAACTACAGCTGTCTGTCAACTGGTAAAGATACCAGAATTATGTATAGAGTTCGGAGGGAATATTTTTATGTGTTTCAAACTAATAAAATGAAAATGGCTGGTGTTTTGTCTCTGTAGCGACAAAGAGATGACCTTAGTAGCATAATCACCGATGCAGTTCTTGACAAATTATGAGGGATTTGGACAATGATTCGGACTATATTTCTAGGGTCCACCCATATAATCATGACTGCCATTAACGCCTGAACACCACGCGCCATAACAGTGTGTGAGAGCAGGAATCGTTCATCCAGTAGCTGAAAAGGGCAGAGAAAATGGGAGTTTAGTGTCAGAGGTTTAAGGCAAAGACCGCAAGAAAGAACGTGCACTATTTTGAAACAGATCTGGATCCACTCAAAGCAACTCTACCACTCCAAACACTGCCTAGGTGTATGTATATATGCATAGTCTTTGTAGAGAGAGAAAAGAGCGGGTGGTCAGAGGGGAACACTGTGATCTCAGCTTCAGTGTACCCAGTTTCCCAAATCACCAAAAACAAAGCTGGATAGATATTGGAGGGTTCAAAGTCAGTAGGAGCAACCAGCTTGATGGGTTCTGCGTCTCTTATTGCTGCTGCCTACTGCTACTTTTGCAGGCTACAGCATCGGAAGAAGGCGGTGGTTTGGCTTTTGTAGTTAAGTCTGGTTATGGAGTAAAAACATGTTTGAAACTGGCAGGGGAGAGAGAAATACTCGGAAATACAGACATAAATGGTTCTTTGGATTTGGTTCCCTCCACCGCAGTGACTCGTTGGTCAGAAGAAAGAGACTAGAAATTTCATGGGTAAGCTGTAATTTACAGTTCTCTATTTTAATTTGGGAAGAAGTCAAGAGGCAAAGGAGATGGAATTAAAGGGTGAAACCAGCTCTCCTTGCTTTCTTCATCCTCCCTTATAGCGCAGCAACTATAGTTTTCGTGGTTTTATTGTTGAAATTCAACCAACTTTATTTTCCTTGCTACAAAGGGAACCCTCTCTCAAATACAATCCTCTCCTTTCCCATCTCTCCCCCACGGGTATTCCCCTTTTTTCTAACACTTTCTTTTCCATTTTCTTCCCCTTACTTTTCTGGGTTTTCTGCAGGAACAGGGAAACGAGCAAGTAAACTGTTACTTCTGCTGATCAGAAGCATCAACTTGTAGGTTTGCTTTTGTGGTTACTTGTTCTGAAATTTACAAGTATATTTTTAGTGGGTAGGGGTAAGAAGTACTACCGCGCACCAACCCAAAAAAAACATGGATGCATATGAAGCAACAAGGATAGTCTTCTCAAGAATCCAGAATCTAGACCCTGAAAATGCTTCCAAAATCATGGGTCTGCTCCTGATTCAAGACCACGGCGAGAAAGAAATGATACGGCTAGCTTTTGGCCCCGAGTCCGTCCTGCACTCCGTCATCCTCAAAGCTAGAAAGGAGCTCGGCTTTTCGTCATCAAACTCTCCCTCTACACCTTCAACACCATCTTCACCGTCTCCATTAAACAACCCAGTCTCTCTTGCACGACAGAATTCTTCATCCTCGGTGGGTTCTTCGCGGCTACTTAACGGTATCACTCTGCCATCTCCTCTCAGTATACCGAACCCATCTTCCTCCTGGGCTGCAGCTTCCAGTTTTTTTGCTGACTTTCAGAACCCAGAAGATCTAAATAGTACTAGTTCATCTCACTATGCTAACTGTACAAGTAATAGTGGCATCAGCAACTTGTCCATGGGGTCCTCGTCCTCAAAAATGAACTCGTCCGCCTCGCCTTTCTATGGAGGCGGGGAGCCGGATCTGATAGATGAGCTTCAGCTTCAAGACCAGCTATCTTTCCTTAATGATGGCTCGCCGCCGCTCGGGCCAAAAGGCCCCGTTTTTTACTACCCGGATTCGACCACTAGCCCTAACGGGAGTGGCGGTGATGGGATGGTGTTTCCGCCGTACGGTGGTGGGTGGGGCGGAAATGGCCTCCACCACCGAAGGAGCTGCTCGGTGAGTGAGATAAACTTGGGTTCTGACGATCCAAGTGGAGGTTTTGGGTGGAAGCCATGTTTGTATTATGCGAGGGGGTACTGTAAGAATGGTACTAGTTGTAGGTTCGTCCATGAGCCGGATGGCGGTTCTGTGGTTGGGTCCCCTAGCAAGATGGAGATGATGGAGCACTGCCAAGAGCTTCTTAGATCCAAGTCTGCCCACCAGCAGAGACTAGCTGCCGCTTCTCAGCTCATGGCTTCTGGTCATTTCCCTTATTCTGCCAGCAACAAGTGCACGAATTTTCTACTCCAGCAACAAAACGATAGCCCAAGGTATTGCATAACTTGCTCTTTCTTTTGGCAAATGTTGATTCTTGCATCTTTATTTTCGCCCTTTTTGTAATTTTGTTTGAGTTTTATGTTTTTTTAAGGGCGGCTGCGGCACTGATGATGGGTGAGGAGATGCAGAAATTCGGTCGATCACCACGGGGTATCGATAGAAGCGAATTTTTTATGAATGGTGGGTCCGGGATTATGAACCCGGGGTCTAGGCAGATTTACTTGACTTTTCCGGCTGATAGTACTTTCAGAGAAGAAGATGTGTCCAACTATTTCAGGTTTTGCTTCTTACTGTATATTGAGTGATGTTGGTTGGGTTGTTAAGTTGTGGAGTAGGAATCTTCGTTCTGAGGTTTGTTTAAACTATATCTTCGTAGTATTTACGGGCCGGTGCAAGATGTGAGGATACCGTACCAGCAGAAGCGGATGTTCGGGTTTGTGACCTTCGTCTACTCGGAGACTGTTAAGGTTATACTTGCCAAGGGGAATCCTCATTTTGTTTGCGATGCTCGGGTGCTTGTCAAGCCGTACAAGGAGAAAGGCAAAGCTCCGGACAAGTTCAGGCATACGCTCACTCTCCTTCACTCAGAAGACACACATTGCCTACCTAGCTTTATGCGTGCATTTACGTTTTTGACACTTAGTGTTGTTTCTGTTTTTCAGATGACCAGTATCATAAAAGCTTTTTGAGATAGATCTGAAGATGAATGTCAAACTAACTTCTGTTTAATCCTTGACAATGTGCTAAAGATATTCATTCCAAATGCAGGAAGCAACAGCAGCCGCATCAGATAGAAAGGGGTGAGTTTGGTGCATGTGGTAGCCCTACTGGCTTAGACTCCAGAGATTCTTACGACCTCGGTTGGCTACTCCTACAATATCGGCTTATACTTCATTGTGGACAGTTAGTCTTATATGGAAATTGACAGCCTGATTCTCCCTTTACATTAGGTACAAGGATGTTCTATAATACCCAGGACATGCTGTGGAGGAGGAAGTTGGAGGAGCAAGCTGACTTGCAACAAGCCCTTGAACTTCAAAGTCAGAGACTAATGAGTCTGCAGCTTCTTGATGCGAAGAGGCACAACCATCATCGTGCCCTCTCTACTGGTGCAGCCATCCCGTCTCCTATGCACTCTCCGAGCTTTTGCAACCAAATGGTTATTCTTTCATCAGATCGCAGCAGCAGCCCCGAAGTCTTAGAAAGTATATGATCTATACCATTGGATTGTGTCGTTTGTTTTCGATTTCAGTTGTTAGGATCTTATCGAATGTTGTACTCGGGAGGATTCTGATCCATATTGATGTTTTGCTGCAGAGAATGGTTCATTTCCAGCGATGACAAATCCCACAACCATCGCCGAGGAGCAACAATCACCACATATGGTGAATATGTGCGAGAAAGAGAGAGAATCACCAGATCCGGCTGCTGAAAATGGCAACCGCAAAGCAAGCCCCCACCATGAGGAAAGTGATTTTCAAGAAAGGTATCGAACTTTTCACGTTCAGATTAGCTGAAAGCGAACTAAATTATCACAAACGTCGTGCTATTGTAAGGTTTGTAATATGGTTTTCTGTGTAGATACATTGTTTCTTATGTAACTCTGTAATTTTGCAGCTTGGAGCACAATCTCCCTGATAGTCTCTTTGCATCTCCTAGAGCTGCTAATAACTATAAGACAGCCTTCTCAGATGATTCCGATGAGACCGAGAAGAATTCCATGGTTGGACCACCTACGGTTAACAACAACTTGATTACTTCCTCCTTACTTCCTGCTACTTCTACCTTGGACATGGCTTCACTCCAATCATGTTACTTCCAAGCACCTAGGTACAATTTATTTACATATGCTTATGGCATCTTTCGATTCAGCTGTGGGCTTAATTTATCCACCATTTCTTGATGCAGGTTTGCCTCTGGTCATGGAGCCATTGGAATGTAGGTCATTTTAAGCTTCCTCAGGTTTATAGGTAAGTTATCACACCCAATCCACCTAGGGTCATTCTTTTTTGGCTTCTCCACATATCTACAAGTCTTTATGGATTTCTTAACGAGGATAGTGGTCTAATTATCTTTTGCTGTCTGTGTTGGTTTACATTTTGCAGGAAGGAGATCTAGATTGATACTTACGACCAAAACCCAAAAGGAGAGGAAAAAAAAAAAAAAGGAAAGAAACAGGTCAGATCTGTAGATTTCAGAATCACCACCACCATGACCAAATCGCATATCACCAGTTACCACCATCATCCATCATCAACACTATACTACTTACTACAATACAAAAGCTTACGTTAAAGGCAAAAAAGGAAGTGGGTCAGCCATTCCTTTCGTTGTTGTACTCTATTTACGGTCTCTTTCAGCTGTGGTTGAAGTTGGACCACACGCGCCGGGTTGAGAAAAAAGGTCAGAGAAAAATCATTCAGTGAATATGTACGTAGAAGCGCAACTAAATCAAACAGTGAATATGTACGTATAAGTGCTACTACTTGGGACTCTAACTCGCAACCCTTTCCCTCACCATAGATGACTTAATTTTCCAGTGTAAATCAAACAGGTACCTACATAAATAGCTTGTTAGCGTTTGGTTTTAGGAATACCCAACGAATGTACAGCAGCAGAGCAGAACTCAGAAGCTGAAGAAGAGGAAAGAAAACAGGTGAAGGCTTTTATGTAACTCTGAAGGCTGATTTGGCACCCTAAAGGGCAGTCTGTTGTTTAAAGAAAAGATTAGTAGTAGTGAAAGGTACAAAAGAAACGGTAGTTCTCTACCGTAACTGGTTGCTGTAATTGTCATACCAAAGTATCCGAGCTTTACGTTACCGAGAGAGAGAGACGGGCAAGTTTTAGTAATGAGAATGAAAAGAAAATGATGTCTTTAATCTTGATTGCCCTGTTTCTTCCTTTAGGCTTTATGGGGCACTGTGTCCCTGCTCTTAGTTACTACTATATTAGTCCTGCTGCATTCTTTTCCCCAATATATAACGAGGTGGGGTTCCATCTTTCCTTGTTTATTGCTGATTTCCATGGAGGGGAAAGGAAGTAGGGCCACAAAGGGAACACTATCACATGGGTGCTGACACAGCGTTGGGGTCCTTGTAATTTATCTATTGGCAGACTGGGGCACCAACAGCCATGTGACTGAGCCCTTTAACTCCCCTCTGCGTGAGGAGGGAGGGAGGGAGAGAGATAAAGAGATCACACAGTACGTACTTGACAGGAAAAGACAGGCACAGATCTGAAAGTGGACGTGATGCCACAAAAGCGCACGGTGCAGGAATCTTTTTGGCGCTGTAGCCTTGTGAATGCGTGCGTCTGCCTTGGCTTTGAGAGTTTTTTTTAACCGTGGCAAAGTGTGTTGGAGCTTGTAACGAAAGGTGAAGAAGGGGGAAAGACAGGTTGGAAAAGTAGATGAGCACGAGCCGTCAAGTTTGTAGCCTTTTAGGCAGTGGACACGGAGGGGGAGGGGGTTTGAAAGGTGGAGATCAATTATTTTGCGTTTTCCGCTTTAGTGGAGACCACTTTTTCACCTCGGGTTCTCTTCGGTGCTTGGAACTTATTTAAAGGAAGAATGGACCCGTACCTCCATACAAAGTTACACACCTGGACTTGCCAAACGGCTCTACTTGGGGTCTAATAAAAATTATACCATTTTCTGGGGGTAGTCTTTTCTGTACTTCACCCGGGGGACAGGTCGGTTATATTTTTCTTCTTATTATTTTTTGGATAAAGGGTTGGGATCAAGATTGCATTGTATCAAATGAAAACGATGTCATATTTTACAGTCTAGATTATAATTCAAACGACCATAAACTGGGGTGAAGTTCTGGAACAATAATATCCTGTCAGCTGAAAAACACAAGCAACCCTCCCATTAGCATCAGAAAAAGGATAGCCACCCGTAATTGTTAGAACGGTTTAATAAACCTGCTTGTTGAGCAAACGTTTCTTTAAGATGTCCCTATAAGTAGACTGCACTTGCGATAAACGGTGCAAGTAGTGCATATATCATACATAAATGACCGGCTTCACCTCATTCCCCAACTCGTCAGTGCCCGCCTGCCATCTGTGACAAAAGTTGTATAGCATTAGTATGAAGATTAATATACTTGAGATTGCGATCATGGGTCCAACGACAAGCATATAGAAGATAAAGAGCATGAGCTATAAAGTAAGTAGAGGCAGATTCCTGGATGTCGAAAGATTCTGTATGGTGCCCTTGATTATCCAAAACTATGCACCCTGTCCCAGTCTTGAGACCATTGGCTTGCCAACATGTTTCAGTATATAGGTGAGTGGGTAAGAGTGAACAAGAAGATTTTTTGTGGTTGCAGGGTGTAATTGGATTGAAAGAGAGTGCAAGAGTTGAGAGCCTGTCCTTTTTTAGTGTGCCTTGGTACATCAGCAAATGGGTTGGTGATTCTGTTGTTAATGAGAATTTTGTCAAAGCAAGCATGGATTAGTCGGGCTTGGTGTGTTATATGTTAGGTAGAAGAATAATGTTGTCTAAAGATGCCCTCGTTGCTGTCTAACCTTAAACACCAAAGAATACAAGCAAATTTTTTTTGAGGGGAGGTTGATATATTGCTAGTTCTACTTGGTTTCGTGAGCCAGCCATATTATCGACCATTCTTTGAAAGAATGAACAAGCACTAACGGCTAGATATTCAACGTACTCCCAAACTGTACCATCCATACTCCGGGCATTGTAAGAACATATGAGCTAATGTCTCGATCTCTTTGTGGCAGAACACACAACTATCCTCATTAACTATGTTTCGAGCTATTAAATTTGCCTCCAATGGCAATCTGTCCATGAGTAATTGTTAAAAAGCGTCTGAAGTTTGGCGGGAACTGGGAGTTAATATACGGATGACCAAGTGTGTTAAGGCTGGATTGACTCAAGTTTTCCACTTCTTAATCATGAAGTATCTTATACACTGATTTGACCGTTTACTTCCCATTCTTGGAGGCATACCAGATAATCGAAACCGTTAGAAGCAGGGCCAGAACCAAAAAAAATTTTCGAGGGTGCAAAAATTATATTGAATTCATCAAAAAAATTAATTTAAATAATATTAAAAATAAAATGCACTTAAAATGCATACAAAAAATATTATTAAGTTTCACGAGAGTCATTAACACATGCATTCTGAAAAAAAAAATCTTTCCATTCTGAAAAAAACACGCATATTGGAATAAAATCTCAATATCTCAAGTTCTGAACACAAATTCACATAGTTATATAACTGTACATATTAATACATTGTTATATTAACATATTACACTAAAATTAGCATATTAAACTAAAATTAACATGTTAACATATTACCATATTAAACTAAAATTTACTTATTAAACTAAAATTAAAGTATTACCTCAGAGACAGAGAGTCACAGCAGTTGATGAGGAGTAATGATAAGCAATTGGAGTCACCAATGCAGGTGTTGGTCTAAACTTCTCTGTGCCTGCATTAATTTGATAAAAAGAGAGAAAAAAAATGAGAAAATAAGAAATTAAAATATGTTAATTGCCTTAATATTTCATTTTTGTTGCCAATATTATTACCATTTTCCCCCCAAATCAGTACTTCTAAACGTGCTTAGTTAGAGTTATTTTTTCTTGTGAACTCTACTTTTGTCATCAATCACACTAATGATTATATAGCGATAATACTGAAGCCGAGGTGGCTAAAAATGAAGCTCAAATAACTCCACCTTTACTCATAATATTTAATTTTTGTTTCTCAAACCATTAGAAATTTCTTTCTTGTATAGGGTTTTAATAAGGTTTGCTGTCTAATAAGTCAAATTTATTGATGTGGTAAAGTGCTAAAAGGTTGTGAATTTATAATGTCTTGCTTACTGAAGGGGTACCGGTTGAAAGTTGTCTTACAGTTTGCATCTTACTCGGTTAATTTTAATTTTAGTTTTGATAGTTGTTTTTTCAATTTGCGCCATTAATATTATTGGAACACTAATAATCAATTAGCAATATTCCTTATCGGCAACATTAATTAATTTTAGTCGGTAACAGTCAGATAGCAACAAATTAATAATAAATTTATTTAATTAAGATGGTATGATAAAATTAATCAGTCAACAATAATTTACAATAAAATTAATCAAGGTTACAGATAACAGTAATAAAGTTAACATTAATTCATTAACCATAAATTAACATTACCAAAGCAGTGGCCACTGGCACTCCGTCGTCAAGCACTAAAGCAGATAATAGCCAATGACAGACAAGCACTCTGCACTCAAGCGGCCAACAGCCCAGCGTCACCGCCCATCAGTCACTCCGTCGTCCGCGTCAACAGGTGGCACTACAGCAGCTCGTGGTCGCCGGCAGGGAAGGGTGAGGCACTCTGTCAAGCAGATCTGGTCACGTGGTCGGACTGCGTAAAGCAGATCTGGTCGCCGGCATTTCTTCAAGATCTGCTCGCCGGTCGGAGTTTCTTTAAGGTCTGGTCGCCGTCGAAGATCAACAAGGTGGGTTCAGTCGGTCGTGTCGCCGGTGATGACTAGATCTAGTCGTCGGTCGTTTGTACAGAGGTGGGTTCAGTCGGTCGCGTCACCGACAATGGCTAGATCTAGTCGCCGATCGTTTGTACTAACTGTCCACCGGTGAGAGAGAGAGAGAGAGAGAGAGCCGAGTGTGGTCTTGGGGAACGGAGTATCGGGGATTGGTTTCTCAGGTAAGTGGGGGAACGGGATCTCAGCAAAGGGGTGGCGCGATTCCCAAAAAAACCCACAAAAATTGTTTTTTTAGAATTCAGGGGGTGCTTCAGCCCCCTTGCCACAAGGTAGGTCCGCCCCTGTTTAGAAGAAATATATGAGTACTGGAAATTTGTTTCACTATATCCTGTAGAAACATACATGTAGAAGGGACATATCCCAAGAACTGTACTAGAAATTTGGGAATACTAATTGGTTGCCATCACCCACTTGCCACTGATAACCTTGAAGAATTAGATCTCTACTAGCAACAATACCTCACAAGCCGCACGATGCTTGTGAAGTTTTACGTACTTTGAGAAAGGGAAAAGTTAGCATTACTTGACTGTGAGAAAAGATGCAACCAGCTGATCACGTTGAGTCAGCATCTGCCAGTTAGTTTTTGCAAGTAGGGCGATTTGCAACTAAAAGTCACTGAGGATGATGTCATTTTGGCTGGCCATCCTAGGAAATAGAGTAACATGCATGTGGTAAGATAGCAGTGACGTTAAAACCGAGGAGATTGGAGTCCCTTAGAGTTTTCAAAAGGGTCGGGCGGCCAGTGGGCTAGCCCGACCCGGCCTGTTTCTGGCCCGGGCTGGCTCAGCCCCGTGGATGAACAATGGTGGCCCTATATATTAGGGCTTTGGGCCTGGGCTTGGACTAGGCCAGAAAATCCAAGAAAAAGCCTGGGCCAGGCCTGGCCCGAAAAAGCCCTGGTTTGGCTCGGCCCGAACCGAAGCCCAGAATTGGCCCGGGTTTGGCCTGGCCCGGTTCCACCATTTTCAAATTCAGATTTTCCCCCTTTCCCCCTAACAGTTTTATTCCCCTTTTTCCCCTAAATTTCACTTTTACCCCCCCCAGAGCAAAATAACGGCTAGTTTGGGGGGTATTTTGGTCAAACTTAATTTTTTCAACTCTTTTAAGGGTTTTTACACTCTTACCCTCCCCAACAACTATAAACGGATAGTTCTTAGGGGTATTTTGGTCTTTTGTGAAGTTTTAAAAATTTATAAATTCACACCATTTCTCTCTAATTTTTCACACCAATCTTCTTACTCTCTCTTATATAAACATTCTATATTTCTACAAGCTTTGCTACTATTTCCCTCTCCAATTACTACTCTTGCTAATTACTACTCTTATTTACTAATTAGTACTCTTGATAATTATTACTCTTGTTTACTAATTACTACTCTTACTAAATTCTAATTACTAACCACTCCTCTTATTAATTTGTTACTCTCTAATTCTTTTGTCTAGTAATTAGTAATTAGTGAATTTATATTTATCAATTACTATTACTAAATTCTTTTTAATTACTAACTCTCTCCAATTTCGAATTACCCTCAGTGATTCATTTGTTACTCTTTAATTCTTTTAATTGTTATTTCTAATTACTAATTACTGCTCTTATACTTGTGTATTTAGTTACTCTTACTAATTTTATTTTTCAATCTAATCAAAAAGTTTAGCATCAAATATGGCTGGATTACTGAAGAAACTGAAGCGTGGATCATCATCACGAAAAACATCATCATCATCATCATCATCACCACCACCATCAGCACGAGCGCCAGCACCACGGCCATCACAAACACCAATCCAAGCACCACCACAACCATTCGTTCCTGGACGAATGAGTACAGGCTGTATGATAGATACCCAAGCCAATTGGGAGTTCAATCAAAACATTCCAGATCTTGAATACACGCCTGATCAAGACCCCCCGCATTATAGTCAAGGACGCAGCTCGGTTGGCGAAGCTACTACTCCGTGGCATAATCTTAACCCTATGCCTGGTCATGATGAAGAAGGGCCGAGCAATGCCTCCGGTAATGAGCCAGAAGTCCAAAAGGGAAAAAAAGAAAGCCGAGTGTTGGAATCATTTTGATGAAGTTATGGTGGACGGCATCCAAAAGCTCGATGTAAGTACTGTGCTAAATTATTTTCGTCTGGTAGTGGTAATGGACATCTTAACAGGCATTACCCTCAGTGTGCACCTCGACAAGGCCACGTCGAACCTACCCAAACGCAGTTATCTTTTGACGGTAAGTTATTTGTTTATAATCAGCGAGAGCAAAGAGACGGTCTCGCTGAATTTGTTATTCATGATGAACAAGCCTTTTCTTTTGCCGATAATGCTAAGCACTCTAGATATATGAACACATACGTTCAACCTTTGTACAAAAAGGTTCATAGAAACACAACTAGATCCGATGCACTCCGACAGTATAATGCTGCTAAAGCACGCCTGATCGATTATTTCGATAATTTTGACGGTAAAGTTAGTCTTACTTCTGATATTTGGCAATCTCCATTTACTTTTGTTAGTTATACTTGTGTGACGGCCCATTGGATTGATGTAGATTGGATTATGCACAAGAGAATCATCGCTTTCGAGCTCTTTCCTTTTCCGCATGATGGAATGAACATTGCTAGTATTATATTAAAAGCATGTACCACGTTTAAATTAAAGGATAAGATTATGAGTATTAGTTTTGATAATGCTTCTAACAATACAACTGCTGTTGATGCTTTAGAGGAGAGCCTTAAACCTGTACTTTCTGGTAAATTATTTCATGTTCGTTGTGTTTGTCATATAATTAATTTAATTGTTCAAGATGGTTTAGCTGCAGGAGATATTCTTGTCAAAATGAGGGGTATGACAGCGTATGTTAATAGTTCGAGTTCGAGAACACAACAATTTAAAACGTTGTGTGTTGAATATAATATGCCTCGCAGGAGAGCAGTTACAGATGTGGTCCACAGGTGGAACTCTACATACCATATGCTTTTACACATTCTGGCATACAGAGAAGTCTATACGCATTTTCTACTAACCTTGTTCCCAGCCGGCTTGCCAACTCAAGAGGAATGGCAGATGGCCACATACCTAGCTGAATTTTTGGAGGTATTTTACACGTCTACCAATTTATTGTCTGGTACGTACTATCCCACCTCTCCTCTCGCTGTAATAGAAATTCTCAAGATGGCTACAATGTTAACAAAATGGAGATATATAGGACCCTTTAAGGAAATAGTAAAAGTGATGGATAAAAAGTTTAATAAATATTGGAGTGAACTGCCTGTTGTTTTTGTGTGGCTACTTGTTTAGATCCTAGGTTAAAGTTGCATGGCGTGAACGTCTCGATACAAGAGATATCGAGATTAATGTGCTACCCACTAGAGGACACAACCGCACTCACAGAGAAAGTGAGCAAGACATTTGAGGAAATGTTCAACCTCTATCGTAATTCTGCTGACGTGCGCGGACGAGCTTCATCATCGACTGCTGAGAGGTATTATGCGCCATACCTTAAGGGCTTTGAACATCTAGTAGCAAGACAACTACCAGGTGAAGGTACTTCTAATTCGGCAGGTTCGTCTACTTTTTCCTCTTTTAATGAGATTGGTGTATATTCAAATACTGATCATTATTCTGATTTATCAATGCAAGAACAGGTTAATTTTAATTTGTTAAATTTTTGGAAACAAAATCAAAACATGTATAAAACTTTATCCCAAATTGCACGGGATGTACTGCCAGTGCAAGCCTCCACGGTTGCTTCAGAGTCGGCATTTTCAGCGAGCGGGAGGGTTTTGGATGACAGGAGGAGTCGTCTTAACCCCGAGTCGCTCGAGCTATGTGTATGTTGGAAGGATTATCTTGATGCGAAATACCGCGAGCAAGATAAACCGATTGATGATAGGAAGAGCAGTGACTCGGATGTTGAAGTACTTCCGGATGATTAGGTAATTTCTTTTTATTTTCCTTCTCTTAAGTTTTAAGAATAAAATTTTTCAAAAAATATAATTTTTTCATATATATATATATATATATATATATAATAATAATAAGTTTTTACAAGCAAGATATATATTTTTCCGTATATATAAAAAAATAGGTAACTTCGCCTGTTTGTTTACAAGCAGCCGGTCCCAAGCCCGGATAAAAGGAGGAGGGCCTATGAACACATTTATCTTCAATGTATATGACTTATAATGAAATAAAAGGATAAAGATTAGGTTCGTTAAATTGTGAATATTGGACATGCCTAGAGTATATGAAAGAAGAAATTTAAAATTGAGAGATGTAAATAAGAGAGAGAGAGAGAGCAATTTGCTTATATAATAACAAGAATCTTAGTAATAGTACTACATTACAATTTTCTTAAATAATAACAAAAATTACCATAATTAAAGCCTTTACTTTGAATAACAAGAAAATGCAAACAAAAAAAAATATTGGGCCCAAACCCGGCCCAAGCCCAGCCCTAGATATTGGTCCCAGGGCCAGGGCTTGGAGTGGGCCCAGATTCCCCCCAATTTGGCCTGGCCCATTTTGTTGGAGGCCCGTTGTCTTGGGCTGGGCCGGCCCAAGCCCGGCTCATTTGACACCTCTAGAGTCCCATTTCCTGCTTTGTTCAATAGAAAACCGCGCCACCCTCCATAGTTTTATTTAGTTGCCAACGTGCGGAAGAACTATGTCCAGTGTGTCACAATGTCTAACTTTGTCTCCAGATACAAGCCAAAGGTAGAAATGAGGTTATACGGAAAGTGCTCGAACAATAGCACAAGAGAATGATGACAATTATGACTTACTTATATTTTGGATTTGCCGAGACTTAGCCATTGTACCAAGTCCACGAGGTAATCTTGTAGGAGAATATTAAGTGCTTCACACCCCCAATAACATAAGAAGACATAATATAATTGAGTCATCAACAAAGAATAAGTGCATTATACTTGGAGCACGGGGGTGAATAGTGATTCCTCGAATATCGCCATAGGCGCTTCAACTATGAGGAAGGATTGAGATAGTACCTCTGTATACAGGATAAAAATATAAGGAGACAGAGGATCAACTTGGTGGATACCACAAGAAGGGAAGAATATGGTCGAACGGACACCATCGATCAAGATTAAAAAGAACACAGGAGTGGGGAATTGCATAATTAGGTGAATAAAGGAACTCAGAAAACCAAATTGTATCAAAACAACATCAATGAAGCTTCAATGTAGACAGTCATATGCCTTGCTCATATCCATCTTAATTGAGCCAAGAACTTGTTTTCCTCTTTTACAGAACCTGATCTTATTGGTCAATTATTGGGCAATGAAAATGTCATATGTTATTTTTCGGGCAAGGGTGAAATCATTCTGATGAGGGAAAATGAGGGAAGGGATAATACTCCTGAGTCTATTGGCTAGGACCTTGGCTATAATTTTATAAATGGTATTACACAGTCTGATAGGCTGAAAGTACCCTAGGGTCAAGGGTTGATGCATTTTCGGAATGATAGTAATGAAAGTGTGATTTCTTTATGCTAGTAAGCGACCTGATCTAAGAAAGGATAAGACTACAGTAGTGGTGGATTGGCTTAAAAAATCCAACATCTTAGAACACAACTGGTGGGATTCTTTCGGTTTGGATGATTTTAGTAGTTTAAGCTGGAAAACTACTGTTTTCACCTCATCAGAGATACAAGTTTTCCTTAATGATTTCGACTGTTCTAATGACAAAAATGAGTTGATCAAACCTAGAGTAGTGAGATCTCAGGGAGAGTCAGATGTACTTGCCTGTGAATAGCAAAGGATGGAGGCGAAGTGTTGCAAAAAACAATTACGTTTTTTGACATCATACTGGCACCACTACCAGTGTTGTCGTGGATACGTTGGAAAGCATACATTGGGTGTTTAGTGGGGATAGACGTGTGGAAAAATCTTGAATTCCTATCACCTAAACAAAGCCAGATTTCTTTTTCTTTTTGTGCCCGAAAAACTTCCTCACACTCCAAGAGCCGATTGAGACAAACTCTCAGTTCCTATTCTAAAGAATAACCATGGGATCAGGAAAAAGTTCTTTCTAGCAGACTAGAAGTTATCACACAGTAACGATATTGTTATGAAAATTGCAAAACCGGTTCTTATTCGACCATATCTTAGTCTAGCCATCATTTGACGACCCCATGTTGCTAAGCTGAAAAGAGGTGACACTGTGACCTCAGAATTCCATTCCTCTTTTATGATTGCAATTGCTTCCTGGTGTTTTAACTACATGGATTCAAATTTTTTGGGTTATGCCAGATTGTGTAGGTCTAGGCTAAGTATCCAAAAGGAGAGGTCCATGGTCTGAGTATTGGATCCATATATGGCATTAGGGTAATTTAAAAACCAATCGATAGTTAAATTGCCCCTATCAATCTTCTCAAAGGTACAGTCAATACTGGGGCGACCATTTAGCCAAATGTGGGGCCATACCGACTGATCTCCACTAGGCCTAATTCATGAATAAAGTGGTTTAAGTGTTGGTGGCCCAGGTACTCAAATCGATGACGACCTGTAATTCCTAAAAGGAACTTCAGTTTCAGATCTCCGCAATTAATACTTGTTTTGGACATGATCGCAACACATATGAATCTTAGTCTTATATTGCAATTGAGGCTAGCTTAACATCCACATTGATGTTTCCCTGCTCTGAACATACGGGCCTCGTTCTTCATAATTCTAATCCATCCCATATTTCCTTTCCTGAACCATTAACCTCAAACTTCATCACCCTTGGGCATACTACTCACCCCTCCCTACCTTCTAACCCAACCTTTCAATCTGATGCGGCGCCCACCAATGCCCCTCCCCTTCAACCTGACCCAACCCTCTCCTCAGATAGTGTCAAACACCTGCCTGGACTACAACATGAACTGCTCTTTGTTCTTCTTGGGAAGTTTTGCTTCTCGACAGGTGTAATACCCCGCTAAAATTATCATTATATGATGGTAATAGGTTTGGGCCTATCTCTTGTCCATTAGTTTTATTTTGGATAGTTTAAGACTACACACACACACACACACACACACACACGTGGAAAAATCAACACTGCTTTTCTTTTTGATTTTCTATGTGGTGGGGACTATCTTCCTTTTCCCACTATATTTTTAGCAACAACAATTCTCTTGTGACTAAATTTCATTGTCTTATTGTGACCTCACTCAGGATTCAACAACCATCCATCTTCTTTTGTTTTTAATTTCCACAAATCACTTTTTTTTATTATTACTATACAACAAAAAGAACAAACTTCTGACCTCACCACCATGAGTCTGCCCTTAATCTTAAACTCCTCAACAACAAGTATGAATCTTCGGAATTTGACAGGATAGTAGCCTATTTGTATTTGATTCTAAAAAATAATATATGCACTAAAATAAAAATAAAAATTTTTAGACTATTTTTTTAATTACAGAGCTAATTAAATTTACGAAGAATCAGTTTTAGTTTTGCAAAAGTGGCAAAAAAAATTGTTGTTGAAAGTTATGAAAAGTATTTGGATTTAAATTTTTTAAAATAATTTTAATGCGAGAAAGTGACCAACTAGGATATCATAAAGATAAATTTGTTATTGTTTAACGCATGCACGATTCTCTATGCTTTTTAAACAAAGTACATATTGTGGCTAATTCATTTTACCGTTTTGTATCATCATATTATCTTAAGATTTTTATAAGGATGATTAGTGTGAAAAAAGATTGATATTAACAGAAAATTAAGTTTGAAAGAAGTATAAGAAGCCAAAATAAGATTGTGTTTAAATGGCTCTTCGTCTTCCCCTCCCTTCATTTGCATGCATTAGAGATTAGCGACTCTAAAATAATATTACTATAAGGGCATACAATGTCCTTTTGTAAATAACGTGAAGGTTACTTTGATTTTTTCTAGAATCTGTTTGGACTATTTAAAATCATTACTTAATTCTGAAATTTTTTGTGTATTGTTTTTATTGTTCTAGTTCAGATTTCATAATTTTGAGAGGTGGTTTTTTATTATTTATTTATCGCACTTGATGGCGCAAAATAAATAGTCCAATAATAGTCTTAATGATTTTTTTACCTAATTTAAGTTTTTGTATTGTTCTTAAATATTTTCAAGCTATTATAAAAATTACAGGGTATTGTTTTGACCAAGAAATATTAATGGCTACTTTTAGGGTTTTATTGTAATTAAAGAAATTAGTTTTAAATAGAAAATATTAAAAAATTCAGGTATATAGTGTCTTTCCTTTATATTTTATTTTAAGCTATAAAAGTATGTTTGGAGAATCTATTATGAACTTTGAGAAGTTGTTAAGCCCAGAGGAGTGTATCGGGTTTCTGGCTAGGGTTGGCTCTTCGAGGGACCCACTTTTGGGTTATCCTGAGAATAGGAATGAACACCATGTGTAAGAAGTTAATATTGGTCTTACTTTATTGTAGTGTAGACATTGTTCTGATATTTGTGTTGCCCCAATTTAGGTTACTAAGAGGACCTCTGATTTTGGTTGAGTGATTAGCTAGCTTCGGACTAATGGATTTCTATTCGAAACCCAATTCATCATTTGACCTCACATATTTTTATTCTGGTATGTTATAGAATACCACTTGAGAACACATTATTTAACATAAAACCCTACTTTAAACCTTAAACGACCAGTGAAATTCTTATTGATGCTCATCTGTTATTATATTGTCGAGCACTGATTTGCATTTTGAATCGTGTATTTTTCTTCTGTATATTGACATGAGATTCTGTCTGAGGCATTATAAGGTTGGTCTGTGCTGTGGATGTTATAAGGTTGATTTGTTTCTGCTTGGGATGCAGGCTAGTACCTAAGTAAGCTAGTTTTTACACATATGCTTATGTAGATAGTCTTACTAAGCACTGCCTGGGTGGCTTTGCTAAACAGTTAACCTACACTACATGTGTGGCTTTGCTTACTGTACTGCTCATATTCAATATTATCTGTGTCTCTTTACAGTATCTGAAAATAACTGCATTGCTACCTGTTGAAGGGCTTGAGTTGATACTCTCCCTATATTTGTATCAAACTTTTTGTGGTCCTGTTGAAACTCTTTTGAACTGTCATTTGACTTCATAAATGAGTCATTTGAATTCGTTTTGTTTAGTCTTTGATCAACCTTACTTGGCTCTAAAAAACTCACCCTTATTTGACTTCCTTTCTGTAGATAATAACCAACAATATATTTCTTTGGAAATGGGTTAGAGTTGAGCGAGGGTTGGTATTTAGTTATCGTATCGTTTATTAGAACCCCCGCATGCTTGAATGTTGCTATTTTAGTATTGAGGCTTAAGTTTGGTATTCCACTTACGATTGTCCTCTGAGACTTATTACATACTTAATGACTTAGCTGCTCTGACAGATTGGTGATGTTTATCTATTGATTGTGAAGGCATTACTATTTTGTGTAATTGATCGAGTGAGTGACTAGTGTTTTGAATTTTTGGGGCGTTTCAGTAGGCCCCTCTTCGACCCTTTAATGCTGCCTAAGCCATCTTAATCAGCTACGCTTCCAGTTAAGGGTCCCTACAAGCACCTAACATCTCCCTCCTTGTCCCACCATGACATACAAATATCTGGCTCAGCGCAATCGTGATTTGCAGCTCACCGCAATTTAGGAAGCCCTTAACAAACATCCTTTTCTCATACCTAACCCTTCCCATTGCTGTTACCCTCATGTGCTCAGGGAGCCCGCAGTCGGGTGACCGAGCTATTTCAGGAAGACGCTGAAGATAACAATGAGGTTGGGGGAGACTTTCGTCTGGCCATGGTGGACAAAAATTTGGCTTCCACCAAATCCATTGAAGATCAACTTTGAGACTCATGACTTCCCTACCCAAAATTCTCATGGATAGTATCGCGGCGAATTGTTATAGACGAGGAAACAATCACTTCTACATGCATGCTCGAGGCCATATCATCAGACACAAATTGAAGGTAATGATACTGCTAGAAACAAAAATCACTGATGAGATGGCAGAACGAGTAGCAAACTCTTCGGATTTGCCCACGTGCACACGATTGATGATAACAGATACTGTGGTGGCATCTGGTTACTTTGGCAGCCTCAGAAAGTTCAGATAGGCGATGTTAACAAATCACCATAGCCCATTCACACAGTGGGCAGGGTACGCTCTGAACCCCCTTGGCTATTATCTGCTATCTACGCTTCTTCTATTATTTATACTTGCTAGCATTTGTGGAACAAGCTGATAAATGTTAGTCGGTCACAAAACCTACTATCGATCATGATAGGTAGCCTAAACAAAAAGAAAAAAAAAAGGAGGTCGCCTTTTTTACTTTGCAAAAAGCAAAATTTTTTTTGTTGCCTTTTTGGGTCAAATTAAACTTTTTGCCTTAGGGTTTCATCGGCAACTGTATACGTGGACTAAGCCGGTGTACGTTCTGAGCTGACCTCATTCTGGAAAGGTTTGACCGCGCTTTGGCCAATGATGGTTGGTTAGAAAATCAAGCTAATGCTCATATTATTCACCTTGACAGAACCCACATGGACCACCACCCTATCTTACTTAAAAATAAGTTTCCTCAGCATCGTCATAATAGCTCTTACTAGTTCGAGACAACTTGGTACTCCCATCTATCTCTATAACCTGCTTTTACTAGAAACTGGTTTTATCAGACAAACAACTCTAGCTCTTTTAACTCTACGCTTATTTATCGAGGGCGTGAACTTCAAAACTTTATAAAGTATATTTTGGGGACATTAACAAGCAAAAAGTGAGATTCTGGCTCGAATAGATGGAATCCAAGGAGTCTTGTGCGTCATTACTCTCCCTTCCTTGTGAATCTTGAAATGGAGCTTCAGAATAGATACCATCCGTTCTTATCTCAAGAATTTGACTATTGGAAACTGTGGGCTAAAATTAATTGGTTGTGCAACGGGGAGTGTAATACTCATTTTTTCTATTTGTCCACCCTCACTCGTCGTAGAACCAATTGGTTTCAAACCCTTTAAAATGGTCAAAATTGTTGGGTAAAATGAATAAGGTGACATTAAACAAAATTTTCAAAACTATATAAAGCTACAACCCTTTTTTCTAGTCTTCTGCATTGGGTGATCCTTGGGAATTATTGGCGAATCACAAACTACCTCTACCTGACCCCCAAACGATCCAGAAATTAAAAATGCTCTCATTAAAATGGGCTCTGACAAGGCTCCAAGGCCTAATGGTTTCCACCCGGTATGTTCCAAAGATACTGGGACATTTTCGGTCCTTACATAATCCAAATTGTCAAGTGTTGTTTTAGGGATCGCCAAATCCCCTTCGACCTAAATAACACTTATATTTATTTGATTCCTAAAACCCAACACTCCTAAGGTGACCAACCATTTTAGGCCTATTAGTCTATGTAATACTTGCTACAAAGTTATTTCCCGTATTCTGGTCAATCTCCTCCGAGCCCTTATTGATTCTTTGATCCACCCCTTCCAAGCCAATTTTCTATGTGGTCATCAGGTGACAGAGAACATCATACTGACAAATAGAATAATTCATATTGTGATCTCCTTTCAGCTTTTTCAATCCTGCATGTAATATGAGACAGGGAGACCCACTTTCTCCTTACCTTTTCATTATGTGCCTAAATGATCTCTCTACAAGTTTGATCCAAGCTAAAAATTCGAAAGCATCCAGCCCATAAAAGTTACTAGGTCTGGGATTGTCATTTCTCACTTATTGTTTGTGGATGACATCCTTTTATTTGGCCGGGTTATAGCTAAATACTGTGATAATTTTGCACAAATGTTCAGCAACTTTAGCTCTCGGGCTGGGCTGAAAATAAATTACGCTAAATACAAACTCCTTTTTTTTTTGTAAAAATACTCTGAGAGTCGTGACACTTTTCAGTAGACTTTCGGCATGAGGGCCACTTGAAATTTCAACAAATATATTAGAACTCCTTTGTTCTAAGAGAGAATGACTAAGGCTATGTTTATGTATATCCTTGACCAGACTGGCAATAAATTTTCCTTGTGGAAATGTAAATTCCTTGCTTTTGCGGGTCGCATAATGTTTGTTAAATTGGTTTTTGAGCTCTTCTCTGACTTACACTATGCAAGCCCATATGCTATCTACTACGTCTAATCAATTGACAAACTTGGCTGAAATTTTTTGTAGGTTTATACAGATTCGAACCGTAAATGGCACGCCCTAAATTGGGATATTAGAACTCAATCCAAACCTCTGGGTGGGCTTGGCATCGGTACGACTTCCCTTGCGAATCAGTCTATGTTCATGAATCTTGTTCGGAGAATTTAGAAACATCTGCACAGTTTCTGGGTTAGGACAATTGCTGATAAACTCTTCCCTCAGTACACTATCTGGACCGCCAAACATCATCCCAAGAGTTCTTTATTATGCAAAAAAGTTACACAAGCCCAGGATAAGATTGCTCGTCACTAGTTGGCACATCAGGAATGGGCACAACAAAATCACTTTCTGCACACCAGTGTGCTTCGCAGCCTTATTGTGGGTAGGTGATAATATTTAGGTGGGTGATGTCATCCATAATAGATCATGGAACCTTGGCCGCCTCCATTTTCTCTTACATACGCACCTTATCACGTTCATTAGAACCTTACCTCTCCCACACTATCATGATCATCCTGATGCTTCTTTTCGGTTGTTAGACTAGGGAGAGTGCTTCATCAAATCGGCTCACACTTTGTTAAGCAAGCCCGAAATCAAAATCCAGGGAAACTGGAATTGGATGTGGAAAATGACGTGCCATCCTCATATTCAGAGCCTCCTTTAGAAGTGTGCGCACTAGGCCTTCTCGGTCCTTGCAAATCATCACTGGCAACTTGACAAGAACTGCCCCTACGGCTGTGGACAATTAGAAGCCGTCAACCATTGTCTGCACTGTTCCCAATGATCAAAGTTATTTGGGATACCTTTTACTTAAAGCACACCTAATCGAAACACAGAGGCCGCTCTTGGTGACAATGGTGCAACATAAAGAGTCAGACATTACCATCCTCAAGGAGTGCACAAAATCCCCTGTAACACGCTTTTTACATTCTTAGATTCCCGAATCTGGTATCACCATAAGAAACTATGAATGACAATTTTTCGCACGCGCTAGATCTCATAAAAGAAGTCACGACTCTATCTTGGGACGATCTATATTTTATAAACCACAAAGATATGACCATTAATTGCAAAAAGATAATCAATATTGGATGGAACCCTCCACTGGAGAGTTGGGCGAAGCTTAACACCGGCGCTTACCCAAATTCTCAATTAGCAGGAGTTGCAGCCTTAATCTGGGATCATGTGGCCTGGTGGTGGTAGGTTGCACCTGTGGCCTCCAGACCACAGTGATGTCGTGGAGTGGTGTGTTGTCCGTGATGGCCTTGAGTTAGCGTGGAGTCAGGATATAAAAACTATTTTATGGAAGTCGAAGATAAGAGAATCGTCAATTTACTTTCTTCTCATGAACCCCCACCTCCTCTATTAAAACTTTGATTTTTGATTATAGAGTTCTCCTTAGACAAACGTGGCAGGTGCAAGTCTCACATGTTTACACGGAAACCAATTTTTGTGTGGACTTCATGGCTCAACAAGCAAAAAATCAGCAAAATGGGTACCGGTGTTATAACCATGAGCCCATTTTTTTGTCACCCATCCTATACTTTGATGCTAGTTAGAGCGTCAGCCCACTGTGTGACTTTGTGTTTTTAAGTTTATTCCGTAGGTACACATTCTTTGGAAGAAACTTAAAGACGATTAAAGCTCAAAAAATGCATCTACCCTCTAGATTTTTTGTGTGACTTTGTGTTTCTCACTTGTAAACTTTTATATAACCTGATGCTTAATTTGTTCAAATAGGCCATAAACGGCTCAATAGCCTTAGCTTTGACATAATATCATTGGAGGGATTATCAAATCCATCTCAAACTTCGCTGGTGCACTTCCATATTCTGCCCATCCCATTGTTAGCAGCCGATGTGAATTGAACATGTCTCCTTATGGCTACTTATATATTGTAACAGATGGACTACAGGCTGCAACTAATAGAATTGATAGTCACTACATAGCACAAAATTTTGAGGTTTGTTCAAGATGGTTTAGCTGGTGCAAGAGATATTCTTGTCAAAATAAGGGGTATGACAATGCATGTTAAAAGTTCGGGTTCGAGAATACAACAATTTAAAACGTTGTGTGTTGAATAAAATATGTCTCGCAGGAGAGTAGTTACAGATGTGGTCCACAGGTGGAACCCTACATACTATATGCTTTTACACATTCTGACATACAGATAAGTCTATACGCATTTTCTACTAACCTTGTTCCCAGCCGGCTTGCCAACTCACGAGGAATGGCAGATGGCCACATACCTAGCTGAATTTTTAAAGGTATTCTATACGTCTACCAATTTATTGTCTGGTATGTACTATCCCACCTCTCCTCTCGCTGTAATAGAAATTCTCAAGATGGTTACAATGTTAACAAAATGGAGATATATTGGACCCTTTCAGGAAATAGTAAAAGTGATGGATAAAAAGTTTAATAAATATTGGAGTGAACTGCCAGTTGTTTTTGCTATGGCTACTTGTTTAGATCCTAAGTTAAAGTTGCATGGCGTGAACGTCTCGATACAAGAGATATCGAGATTAATGTGCTACCCAGTAGCGGACACAACCGAACTCACAGCGAAAGTGAGCAAGACATTTGAGGAACTGTTCAAACTCTATCGTAATTCTGCTGACGTACGCGAGCGAGTTTCATCATCGACTGCTGAGAGGTATTATGCGCCATACCTTAAGGGCTTCGAACATCTAGTAACAAGACAACTTCCAGTTGAAGGTATTTCTAATTCGGCAAGTTCGTCTACTTTTTCCTCTTTTAATGAGATTGATATATATATATATATATATATATATATATATATATATATATATTCAAATACTGATCATTATTCTAATTTATCAATGCAAGAACATGTTAATTTTAATTTGTTAAATTTTTTAAAACAAAATCAAAACATGTATAAAACTTTATTTCAAATTGCACGGGATGTACTACCAGTGCAAGCACTACAAGAAAACAGGCTTTTAGTGACGGGAAAATCCGTCGCTAAAAGCCCAAAATCCATCGCTAAAAGAATTAGCGACGGATTCACCGTCGTTAAAAATTTCTCGTATAAAAGTCTGTCACTAATAGTTTAGCGACGGAATGTTTTAAATCCGTCATTAAATATGTCATTTTTTCCGACGGATTTATTTTTAATTAGCGACGGATATTCCGTCACTAATTATATTTTTAGAATTTTAATTTATTTTCTTTTTTTTCAAATTAGCGACGGATAAAACTTATTTAGCGACGGAATATTCCGTCGCTAAAAAACTTATTTAGCGACGGAATATTCCGTCGCTAGATAACTGATTGTAGGAATACTTTTAACGATAGAATTAATCCGTCGCCAAAAGTCATTTTTTTTTGAATTTTTTTTATTTTTCAATTACCCAGACCTGTAATACAATTTTCAATTCTCAACAACAACGCGCAATAATCAATACAGAAAGAAATATATATATAATCAATTATAAAAAAAATTTATTATAAAAAAAACTCATATATGTACAAGCCGGGAATCGGATACAGCCGGTTAGGAGAGGGGAGAAGAGTACAAGCCAGGCGCGGGGGGCGGGGGGGGGGAAGCTAGGAACGGGCACGGAAAGGGGCTCATCAGGGGTTGCCGAGTCCTGGATCTGGATCCTGCTGATCCGGGGCCGGCTCGGCCTGTCCAGCAGTGCCCTGCTCCCTGATCATCCTCACCACCACTGTAGCAATGCGCTGGATCTCCTCGTCGTCCAACTGAGGACGAGGAGCCGGTGTCTGTGGAGGGGCAGCAGGGGGTGAGGACGCTCCTATCACGGCACGAGCAGTCGTGCTAGGCAGGCCGCGTATGCGGCCTATCGGCCGATTCACGACCTCCGGTGTATCCAGCCATCGCTTCAACCCCTCAGTACTCGCAGCTGTACTAGTGGACGCTGATGGCTGTCCGGACTGCTGCTCGGACCCCCTTAGCTGTTCATACGAGGCCTGCAAAAATAGTGGTTTAACGATATGTTAGGGCATTAATTAACGAAACAGACATTGAGGATAGAAAGAAAAAACATTAACAACTTAAATAAATTGACTCACATCGATCCGCCGGGCAATATCTGAAATATAGTCGCCCGCCCGGTGCATCTCGTCCTTGTCCTTCTTCCGCACGTGCGTCTGAGTATAGGTCAGAGCTATGACCTCATCCTCCTCCAGATCCGGGTGCTCGACCGCGTTCATGTGTCGGACGATGTCGTGTGGCACCGACCCCCCCGTGTGCGTCGGATCTCTGTTCTGTCTGTTCTCAGCCCCGCTCTTACTCTTGGCGTCCCAACCTGGATCCGCAGCCCACCGATCTATCATCTCCCCTCATACACGGTGAGATATCCAATGTGGGGGATATCTCGTCATGTCCGTCATTGGGGCACCCGTGGGCAGCGCCTTCTTCGCCCGGTCCCGTGCATCGTGGAGCCATCGGCGGTAATTCTTGTCGATGTAGGCAAAGAAAGCCTGCTGCCCCAGTACCTGCTGCTGAGGCGTGTCAAACGTGAACCCCTCCTGTAAGGCATTCAATAACACAAATTAACAACATAAAACAAACTGTAATTAAACATTTACTAACGCTGAAAAAAATACTTCACCGTACCAGCCACTCCTCCCATAAGGCCTCCCTCGCAGCGGCATCCCAGTCCTTCCAGTACAGGCGTGGCTCGAAGAATCGGCCCTTCACAAGAACGCCGATCTTCGTCCTCGCCTGAGCCTCCAGGATCCTGCCAAAGAAGTAAATAAATAAATTAATACAGTTCAAATATAAATTAACAGCCCAAAATTTTAAATATAAGGCATGAGGTGATATTTTTAGTACTTACAGGCCCTCCTGCGTGAGCGTAACTCTCTGTTTACGCTGGGGGTCGATGCGTACCCCGCGTGTCGGACCACGGCCTCGTCGAGATCCTACAAAACACAGACATTAATACATTTCAAATATAAGGCTAGTGAAAATGTACGAAACACCGTTATCAACTATACCTGAGGTAGAACCCATGGAAGATGGAGAATGCACGCGCGTGTGGGATGAATCTGCGTCGGGCTGGGGCGACGGCTAGAGCTGGGGCTGGGGCGACGGCTGGGGCTGGGGCGACGACGACGGCTGGGGCTGGGGCCCCATCTGCTGTCCGCGATCACTCTGTGCCTCGTCATCAGTAGGCAATGACGAGGTGGGACCTACCGGGGAGGAAGTAGCTCGGCTCCAGCCCGGCCACGAATAGCCCGTATCCTATCCATATCTGACTTCATATAGATAAATTACAAAGACATTAACACGTTAAAACAATAATTTGGCAAAACTCATCATCGACACAATAACTATATATATACATATGAACGGATGTGCAAAAACACATCATTAAACACCAAGTTCTAAAAGTTCTACTACATTTTTCCCGTGATGTTACAACATTACAAGTCAATCATTTTCAGTTTCTGAATCATCTTCATCACTTTCCCTGCCGTCCTCTTCTTCGTGGGACTCGTCGTCCTCTTCATCTTCGAATTCATCCTCTTCATCAGTAGACTCGGTCACATCATCTCCAACACTTTCCACGTCTTCCACGTCATCATCTACGACTTCTTCTCCTACAAGAAGTGTTGTTGGAAGAGGAAGATCGTCCTCCTCGTTGTTGACTCAACAGGGAACAAGACATGTGGTTGGTCGGCTTGAAAGCAGTCTAGCTCACTGTCATATGTCACGGGCAATTTCTTGGACTTGATAGTGGTATACCAATGAGATTTGGGATTGGCGACGTCCTCCGCGTAAAAGACTTGTACAGCTTGACTAGCAAACACAAAGGGCTCGTCTGATGCAAGTCTTGACTTGACATTGACATCTACAATCCCTTGAGAGCTAACAGATTCCTCTACTGCATGTGACATCGAACCACGTACACTTGAACATTACCAGGCGGTTTTGGGAACCCAGATATGTTAGCTCAACAATCTCATCTAGCTCTCCGTAAAAATCCATGCAATTCTCGACATAACAGTCGCCGTTGACCAAGACTCCACTGTTTTGGGTTTGTTTTATTCGGTCATCATCTTTTACGTTAAACCTAAACCCGTTGATGATATAGCCTCCGTAACAGGATGTTTGTTTGTTAGGGCCTTCGGCTAGTAATTTCAAGCAGGAGGCCACTGGTCTATCCATTGACTGAACCTATTGTAGATGACGGTAAAAATTAAGGATAAATCAGTATACTAATTAGCCACAGAACTGTATATAACACATAATATAATTTCGTTAAACAATCTTACACGGATTTTGAACCACTGTACAAATTGTGATTTCCGATGAGATTCAAGTCCAGCGGGATCAGTGATTAAAGATTCCGTATCGAACTCACTGCAAACCAATATAGTTGACTCACTTAACACACACTTTCAATTATGTACAGCAATGTAAGTGAATTAAGACTTTAACTTACTCAACGAATGCCGAAACTTCATCGTAATTTAGAAATGCATATATTGTTGCAGCACTGTACTCTTCATCCGTTAGCCATCGAGTATACGTTCGGCCGAACGGACTCCCTGGCTGCTTGAATATTGACAATTGCCCTTCCAAATTTGTGCTTGCTCCGGGGTCATTTCAGCCTAGTTGATTTAACCTTGTACCAACATCAGGCCCGAAATATTGACTACAAAAGTTTACAAGTTCTTTCATTACGTAAGCCTCCGCAATTGAGCCCTTAACCCGAGCCTTATCACAGACTTTTTTTTTATTTAAAATGAAACATGAACCTAGAAGTTTAGCGAATCGAGTTAGGTGGAATATGAATGATAACAGATGTCGCATTAAGTGTAAACGAACAACTGTAACAATTTAAGGATTACCTCTCGAAGTGATACATCCACTGATATTGCACGGGTCCACCCATCTTAGCTTCATATGCCAAGTGAACAGGCATATGCTCCATTGAATCAAAGAACGAAGGTGGGAAGATTTTCTCCAGCTTGCAAATCGTCACCACAATGTTCTTCTCAAGCACTTCCATGTTACTCACCCGGATCGTAGAAGAGCATATATCTCGAAAGAAATGAGATAATTCAGTCAAAGTCTCGCAAACAACCCGTGGCAACAGTCCCCGGAAGGCAATAGGAATGAATCTCTCCATGAATACGTGGCAGTCATGACTCTTCATCCCTTGGAACTTGCATTTCGATACATTGCAACAACGAGATAGGGTTCAGTTGATTTGGGGCATTCAATTTAGGGTTCAATTTAGGTTTCAGTTGGATTAGGGCATTCAATTTAGGGTTCAATTAGGGGTTAAGTTAGGGTTCGATTCGATTAGGGCATTCAATTTAGGGTTCGATTCGATTAGGGCATTCAATTTTGGGGTTTGATTGGGGTTCAATTACTTCAATTTAGGGTTCAATTAGGGGGTTCTATTGATTCAATTTAGGGTTCGGTTGATTTGGGGCATTCAATTTAGGGTTCAATTAAGGGGGGGTTCAATTATTTCAATTTAGGGTTCGCTTGGATCAGGGCATTCAATTAGGGGTTCAATTACAATTAATTGGTTCAATTAGGTTGAATCGGGGTTCATTACAATTAATTGGTTAAGTTAGGGTTAATCAGGTTTAATTGGGGTTAATTCATTCAATTAGGGTTACACAAGGTTAATTGCTGTTAATTGGTTAGTTTAGGTTGAATCGGGGTTCATTACAATTAATTGGTTCAGTTAGGGTTAATTAGATTTAATTGGGGTTAATTCGTTCAATTAGGGTTACGCGGGGTTAATTACTGTTAATTGGTTAGATTAGGGATAATTACGGTTTGATTAGGAATAATTGGGAACAAATTAAGGATAGCTAGGGTTTATCCAGGCTAATTATGCTTTAATTAGGGTTTAGGGTTTAAGGTTAACCGGTTCAAACAGGTTTAATTGGAGCTAATTATGGTTAATTGGTTCAATTAGGGCTAATCAGGGCTAATTAGGGTTTATTGGTTCAATTAGGGTAAATCGGGATTAATTAGGGCTAATTGGTTAGATTAGGTTGAATCGGGGTTCATTACAATTAATTGGTTTAGTTAGGGTTAATCAGGTTTAATTGGGGTTAATTCGTTCAATTAGGATTACGCGGGGTTAATTACTGTTAATTGGTTAGATTAGGGATAATTACGGTTTGATTAGGGTTAATTTGGTTCAATTAGGGTTACTTAGGAACAAATTAGGGATAATTAGGGTTTAATCATTACAATTACATTACAACAAATTAAATACAATACAATACACTACAAAAAATTAAATTTAATTACATTACAACAAATTAAATTCAATTACATTATAGCAAATCAAATACAATTACATTACAATAGATTAAATACAATTACATTATAACAAAAGATTTAATGCGATAAATAATTTCTAGCATACAATTACATTATAACAACAGATTAATTTCTAGCATACAATTACATTATAACAACAGATTAATTCAATATGATAAATAATTTCTAACCGGGAAAAAAAGTGAGTTCAGGCAGTGGTGGTGCGAGGCAGATGACGACAGTGGCGCACGGAAGGCAGTGGCAGAGGGTGGTGGTGCGGCCGAGGGGGAGGAACTGTGGCGATGGTGGTGCAACTGTGAGGTGGTTGTGGCAGTAGTGGGGTAGCTGCGGGGCGGCGAGGTGGCAATGGGGACGGCAGATCTGAGGGGAGAGCGAAGGGCGGTGTGGTGGTGGCGGGGGGGCCTGTCACCGGCGTGGAGGGCTGGTGAGGAGGGACGGAGGCGGGGGCCTGTCGCCGGCGTGGGGGGCTGGTGGGGAGGAAAGACGGGGAGAGAGAGAGAGAGAGAGAGAGAGAAATCTGGGTATTTAAGAACACATTTAGCGACAGACATGTCCCGTTGATAAAGGTCCGTCGGTAAAACCATTTAGTGACGGTTTATATCGTCGTTAAAAGACCGTCATTAAACGTCCGTCGGGAATGGTTTTACCGACGGATTAATCCGTCGGTAAAATATTTTTTTGGACAACGTTTTTACCCATGAAAATTCCGTCGCTGAAAACACCTTTAGCGACGGAACGACTTCCATCGCTAAAAGTCCGTTGCTAAAATCCTTTTTTCTTGTAGTGAAGCCTCAACGGTTGCTTCAGAGTCGGCATTTTCAGCGAGCGGAAGGGTTTTGCATGACATTAAGAGTCGTCTTAACCTCGAGTCGCTCGAGTTATGTGTGTGTTGGAAGGATTATCTTGATGCGAAATACCGCGAGCAAGATAAATCGATTGATGATAGGAAGAGCAGTGACTCGAATATTGAAGTACTTCCGGATGATTAGGTAATTTCTTTTTATTTTTCTTCTCTTAAGTTTTAAGAATAAAATTTTTCACAAAATATAGTTTTTTTCATATATATATATATATATATATATAAAATAAGTTTTTACAAGCAAGATAGATATTTTTCCGTATATATAAAAAATTAGGTAACTTCGCCAGTTTGTTTAGAAGCAGCCGGTCCCAAGTCCGGATAAAAGTAGGAGGGCCTATGAACACATTATCTTCAATTTAACTCTATATGGACGTTAATAATTTATATACATTCATAAATTCTAACCTCACTTACTTCTTATTTTCTGACAAACACAATATATTAATAACATAGGTTCTTTTGTACTCACTCATAACCATCCTATATACATATGAGAGTCATATATCTACAATAAAATTTTGTATATGAGACCAAGTAGAGAGAAAAACTGTCAGTCAAAATCTATACTTATTACTTAAGATCGTCTGGGGAATTAATAAATATACTCCAAATTAAATTCTTGTAAATTTCAACTAGTTTTTAGTTGTACATTATAATAACAAAAATTCAACTTTAGTAAAAAAAAGTAATGCTTAATAGAATAAATTTCAAATAAACTGATTAGGATTTCAAAATATATGCTAAAACTTTATACAAAATTAAACTAATAGTAAAACTTTGAAATAAACTGAAACTTTCAAAAAATGCTTCTTATAAATTATAATGTTAGTAGGCCAAAAAAGGTTTGTCAATATTACACCAAATTAACATGTATCAATTTCAACCAATTAATTTGATGTGTTATTTTGGCCATCGACGCAAATAAATAATAAGGAGTTGGGAACCAAAAAAGAACCAAAAAAAAAATTTGGGCCCAGGCTCGGTCCAAGCTCGGCCCTAAATATTGGGCCCGGGGCCTGGGCTTGGACTGGGCCCATATATGCAGATTTCAGGCCCGCCCTCAGCCCTTTTTCGCTGGAGGCCTGTTGGGCTTGGGCTGGGCCGGCCCAAGCCCGGCCCATTGGCACATCTATCCTGATGCTCCTTTTCGATTGTTAGACTAGGGAGAGTGCTTCATCAAATTGGCTTACACTTTGTTAAGCAAGCTCGAAATCAAAATCCAGGGAAACCGGAATTGGATGTAGAAAATGACGTGCCGTCCTCATATTCAGAACCTCCTTCGGAAGTGTGCGCACTAGGCCTTCTCGGTCCTTGCAAATCATCACTGGCAACTTGACAAAAACTGCCCTTACGGCTGTGGACAATTAGAAGCCGTCAACCATTGTCTGCACAGTTGCCTAATGATCAAAGTTATTTGGGATACCTTTTACTCAAACCACACCTAATCGAAACACAGAGGCCGCTCTTGGTGACAATGGTGCAACATAAAGACTCAGACATTACCATCCTCATGGAGTGCACAAAATCCCCTATAACACGCTTTTTGCATTCTTAGCTTCCCGAATCTGGTATCACCGTAAGAAACTATGAACGAAAATTTTTCGCACGCTCTAGATCTCATAAAAGAAGCCACGACTCTATCTTGGGACGATCTATATTTTATAAACCACAAAGATATGACCATTAATTTCAAAAAGATAATCAATAATGGATGGAACCCTCCACCGGAGAGTTGGGTGAAGCTTAACACCGACGCTTACCCAACTTCTCAATTAGCAGGAGGTGTAGCCTTAATCCGAGATCATGTGGCCTAGTGGTGGTAGGTTGCACCTGTGGTCTCCAGACCATAGTCATGTCGTGGAGTGGTGTGTTGTCCGCGATGACCTTGAGTTAGCGTGGAGTCAGGATATAAAAACTATTTTACTGGAAGTCGAAGATAAGAGAATCGTCAATTTACTTGCTTCTCATGAACCCCGACCTCCTCTATTAAAACTTTGATTTTTTATTACAGAGTTCTCCTTAGACAAACGTGGCAGGTGCAAGTCTCACATGTTTACACGGAAACCAATTTTTGTGTAGACTTCATGGCTCAACAAGCGGAAAATCAGCGAAATGGGTACCGGTGTTATAACCATGAGCCAATTTTTTTGTCACTCATCCTATACTTTGATGCTAGTTAGAGCGTCACCCCACTTTTTGTGACTTTGTGTTTATAAGTTTATTCCGTAGGTACACATTCTTTGGAAGAAACTTAAAGACTAATAAAGCTCCAAAAAGGCATCTACCCTCTAGATATTTTGTGTGACTTTGTGTTTCTCACTTGTAAACTTTTATGTAACCTGATGCTTAATTTGTTCAAATAGGCCATAAACGGCTCAATAGCCTTAGCTTTGACACAACATCATTGGAGGGATTATCAAATCCATCTCAAACTCCGCTGGTGCACTTCCATATTCTGCCCATCCCATTGTTAGCAATCGATGTGAATTGAACATGTGTCTCCTTATGGCTAGTTATAGATTGCAACAGATGGACTACAGGCTGCAACTAATAGAATCGATAGTCACTACATAGCACAAAATTTCAAGGTTTGCACTCTTATTTCTCCTTAAACACCAATCATTAAAAAAAATGCCTAATTTTTTCCCGCCATATATGCCCTTTTCTTATTTGAGTCCTCTCTCTCTCTCTCCCCACCATCACCAAAGTAGCAAATTTGTTGCTGGAAAAATATGGGGCTATCCTAACGCTAGATATGAATCAGCCCCCATATTTTTCTCAGCTTAACTCCACCTACCGATACGGTGATGTCAGCAGTTGAGATCTTATTTCTTCTTATCAATTCACGTCTTACCGCCCCAAAGAGGGGCGTTCTATCTCTTTTTCATTCATGCCCTTCATCATTTTCTTAAGAAAACCGACTTTCCCTCATTTTGCTTTGAAGCCCACTAGACCAGCAGCGTTGTAAACCTCACTTGATGATTCTGTAACATACCTAGGCAAAAGAGAAGGGACATTGCGATCTACGACAATCAAGAGATGAAAAGAGAGATATCTGCTCATGTCCAAACAAAGTAGTTTAGTGCATTTTTTTCACAATTATGTTCAAGACTTGACAATTAGCAACACTTTATGTTCTTTTTTACTTTTCCGCTCAATTTGAATTTAATATATTTTGAACTTCAATTCGCAACCATCCTATTTGTATAAGAGGCGTGATTTTCAGTTTGTAGCTAACCTCGCTGTATAAGTCTTATACAGCGAGGTTAGCTACAACTATCATCAACATGTGTAGAGAGAAAAACCAAATAATAAGCCATAACACTTAATAGAGTAAAAACCCTCCTACTTCAACTCATCTATGTCTTTAAACAACATGAGAAGTAAAAAACCATTAACAAAAAGTTTCACTATTCAAAAACCATTAACCATTAACAACATGAGAAGTAAAAAACCATCAACTGTTGCTAGCTGACTTGGTAATTGTTGCCTCCTCCTGCACCCAAAAAAAAAAAAAAACAAAGAAATATGTCAAATGAAGGGATTCCCAAGTCTAGTGCAGTGTTATAATATAAGTTCTTGCTTGCCAAACTTACCACTTACAGCAAACAGCAAACAACAAATAGGAAAGAAGAAACCATAGTGCTGCCAAGCTCATTTTGATAGTATCCACTATTACAGCAAACATGAATGAAGGATCAACAAACTGCTATTGCTACTGAGCAATATGTTGTTCAACCCACAATCAATACGTTGACTATAATTGACAGAATTCACTGGCAAATTTACCAATATTGTGTTGACTATAATTAACAGAAAGAAAGCGAGTAAATCAAAGATCATACCAATGTTTGAATAAAATGCTATCTCATTTAACCAATAAAGTTGACTTACACTCTTGAACTAGCATCAACATTCTTTTGCACTACTTGTCTGATTTGTTAGAGTGAGTGTTGCAATCGCTTCAGCAAGTGCTACAAAAAAAATAAAATTGAATGATAAATAAGAAAAAAGGGACAAATATTTATGTTCACAAATAAACTATAGAAGACAAATATATACAATAGTTAACTTACAAGACTCCACATTTTCAAGTTCTTCCAACTGTTCTTCAACACAAATTTTGGCCGATGGACTCCTCAACCAATCCTGCATGCACAATAAACACTCGACAACTCGTGGAGTCAATGAACTACGAAATGAATCGAGGACTCGTCCTCCGGTACTGAATGCTGACTCTGAAGCCACGGTCGATTTAGGAATAGCCAAAATATCACGAGCCATAAGAGATAGAACAGGATACGTGGGAGATTTTAGCTTCCACCAAGATAAAATATCAAAGTCAAGAGTACTAGCCTCAACATCCTCACCCAAATATCGTTCGCACTCGGACTTCATATTCAAACTCTCCTCTAATTTTAGAAATTGTTGCCACTCTCTAGTATGTTGATCCATGTTAGAACATATGTCCTCCATCTGAACATTCTTGTCACTTTGAAACTTGTCCACATTATTTCCCACAACTACTGGCGAATAGTGTCCATAGAGTCGATCCATGAGAGACTTATAGCCATCAAGCACTTTCTTTTGGTCACAAGCAGGATAGTACTTCGCGAGACTAAACTTCACATATTTTAGCTTATAACAAGGATCTAAAATCACTGCAATGATCAACAACGGATTGATTTTTTCAATGCTACAATACTTGTCAAATTTCTTCCTCATTTTTTGGGCCATACTTCTAAAAACTTCATTTTCAGTACCCGCCCAACTCGAGATAAGTCCTTGGATCCTATTCATCTCACGAAAATAAATATTAGAAGTCACATACTTAGCCCCAGATACTCGATTGGTTGCAACATAAAATTGCTCCAAGAAAGTGGTAAGACTTTTCACTGTCATCCAATCTTCTTCCATAATGATGTGAGCTACCTCGACTATGAAATTGCGATCATGCTCCTCTAACCTCTCAAACACCCTTTGATATTCAAACGCGATGGTTAACATAAGATAAGTCGAATTCCACCGCGTTTGAACATCCAAACACAAAGACCTCTTGGCTACAACCATTTCTTCCTCGGCACATTGTTTAAAAACTTGCAATCGAGATGGAGAACTTCTCACATATTTCACATAATCTCTTACATGCAACACCAACTCCTTGACTTCCTCAATTCCTTTTCTCACAATTAAGTTCAAAACATGCGCAAAGCATCTAACATGCATATATTCTCCATCCAATAATGACTCATACTTTCTAGCAAATTCAATTTTCAATTTTGAAAGTGCAACATGATTTGAAGAAGCATTATCCACAATAATTGTACAAACTCTATTACGGAGTCCCCATTCTTTTAAGCATGTCCTAATAGCTTGTGCAATGTTTTCACCCTTGTGTGGAGTAGGAAGTACACGAAAATTGATAATTCTTTTTTGTAACCTCCAATTCTTGTCGATATAATGTGCTGTCAAGCACATATATCCAAGAGTTTGAATAGAAGTCCATAAATCTGTTGTGAAACACACTAACGAAATAGAATTTTCAAAGACTTTCTTGAGCACAGCTTTCTCACTCATATATATAGATATGCAATCTTTTGTGATTGTAGTTCGCGAAACAAGCTGAAATTCAGATCGCAATGCATTCACAAATATTTTAAACCCCTCTTTCTCTGCAAAGCTAAAGGGTAATTCATCAATTATTATCATGCAAGCAAGCTCCTTTCGACAAAATTCTTGATTGAAAGTCGACCTCGACCCAACAACTCTTTGGTCACTATTGTCGGTTGATAAGTGAGATGCAAGCGATTTTTGGTATTCATTACAACTATTATAGACATGCTTCATGAGTGTACTAGTTCCAAAGCTCCCCTTGTCATTACACGTCGCAAACACTCTACTACAGTACTTACAAACTGCTTCAATAACTAGACCTTCATCATTTTTCACCTTATCATAATGATCCCAAACATGAGATGATGTCGCATAAGTTTTTTTTCGCTTACCTTTACCCATGCCACTCCGATTTCCTTCTTTAGGGCTCACCACGGAACCAGATGTTGTAGAGTTGCATTCATCCATAAGTATTGAACAAGAATGCTCCTGCTTGGAAGAAGAGAAAAAATGATCAGCTCATGATTGACGAGTTTGATGCAACATGTGCTAATATTATCTAAGTTTCTCAAAAAAGAAGTTATATAGTTGCTGTTTGTAGCAACTTAGTGACTGAATCTAGCAACTTAGTAGCAAAGAAGTTATCAGTGATTACATTAGAAAATCTAAAACCACTTGTAGCAACTTATGTTGTAGCACAAGTACCATGAAATTGTCCCTTTCAGCATGTAAATGATGTAAAAGTTACAGAATATAAAGTTACCAGATCAGTCAAAGACATAAACAAAGAGTTTGTGCTGTTTAAGGGGAGACATACATGATTGAATGACAAAGCATATAGAGTTGATGGCCTAAAAAACATGGGCTGTACAAACCAAGCGGTCAAAGCCGAAACGACATCATTTAAAAATCTCTTTTGGTGCTATCTATACACTATGAACAGTATATATCATTTTTCATGTTTGCGCTATTTCGACATAATGAACTGTATACATGATATGCAAAATGGAAGATTATCATCGCATTAAGACATGCTTTTGGTGTGTCTTAAAATCGTATTCCAGCTATGATCCACTATGGGCATGGATATTCTCGCGACTAATGGAAGATCAGAACTGGCGGAATCAGTTATTGTCAGTTATTGAACTACTGCTGTAGTAATTATCTCTGTTTGGAGACCTAAAAAGCTAAAATAAGAAGAAAAATATGACTTAAAAACTAAATATCTCAAGCTCAGGGAGCAGTAGTCTACTAATATCTAGACCATTACCGGTGACAGTCAACACAAAGTTAAACAAATCACCAACACAAGAAGATGAAATTCTATTCTCTGTTCAACTGACTGCATTCTTACCCAACCAATTAGTTGGTAATAACATCGAGATTGTTTTGGTGAAGAAAGAATGAGCTAGATCAGTACCTGCGGAATCACTTACTGAACTTCTAAAACTACTGCTACCATGAGTATCTCTATTTAGAGACTGAGAAAACTAAAATCAGAAGAATAATACAACTTGATAACTAAGATCTGAAGCCCAGGGAAAATAGAGGCTGAATGATTTTGTATTTGTTTATTTCAAAGCAGAATTTGGGAATGGTAATTAACTGAAAAAAGAAAAACTCATAAACATGAATTTGAAAATGCAGATAACAGTAACCAAATGAAGCATAATTAGTAACACAGCCAAAATGATGAAATTGGAGAGTAATAGTAACCAAAGAGGTTTATGGCATTATTTCAGAGTTTGGTAAGCAAATTTAACAAAGATAGCATTACTCAGCAATATTCCACTTTTCTACAGACCAAGGAACAAATGTTCAAAAGGGGAGATTAGCATGATATCCATAAACCACTTCCATCGAGGGAAAAATAGGGTCGGTCCAATTCATGTCCTCTCACAAAACACAAAACATGAACTCAAAAGTTCTTGACTGTTGCACAAACACAGTGATACGAAAAACATCCAGCTGCTAATTTTCTGTCCAATAAACTTAACAACAACCAAGAAGAGGAAGAAGAACACAAACAAAAGGTCCAAACAACAAACAGCCTAAGTTGCATTTTAAGAAGCAATCGGGGCAACAAATTTAAATTCATGAAATCAGGGCAACAAAGTTTAAATTCATATAGTACCTCAAGCTTAGGAGATAATAGGGGGTTGAATAGCGTGAACTATTGCAACTGCTAAAATAGAGACGAGGCCACTGTGTCTTTGCCGGAGAAGCACATGAGCGGAGCAGGTAGTGAGTAGCTATTCTTTCAAGAACTAGCCCTTCTTTCTATCTGTAGTGATCCAGAGAGGGCAAAGACTGACGGTGAGGAGACCGAATTTCGGAACCCTAGAAATCGATTTGGGCAAAATTGGTGAGGAGTGCCGACTGTTGGGAAGGAGGATTGAAAGAACGAAAGAGGTCTTTGACTCTTCGTAACCTGGTTCCTTTTTTCTTTTGGGTTAGAATGGGTTGGGATGGTTTTAATGGGTTTGACCCAATTCAGCTCATTTAATTATTGACCCAACTCAGACTAACCCATTTTAAAATTAGTTGGGTTTAATGGGTTAAAGCTTGTCCATATTTGGGCTGGGTTGGTTAAAGCCCATCCTAAACCAGCCCAAATTGCACCCCTAGTATAAGATGCATCTTTTGCTTCTTGATCAGGTACAAGAGTTCAGCCAGAATGATGCTCCTTTCTAGAATTGCTTTATTGCCTCGATGTGGCTCCTTGAGGTGTTATTGTTTCTAGTAGCTTTTATGTTAACTAATCATTTACTTATTTGGATAGCGTTCAGTAGTCTGTTTTGGGTCACGTGTTTGGATATAAAAATTGTCTGCTGTAAATTTTTGAGGCATTTTTTGATCATCGTATATATTTCTATTTTCACTCAAAAAAGAAGATAGAGCACAATTTCAAGATTTACTCTATCATTTCTCTCTACATATAAATACCGGTTATTGGAGAGTAATGCCTAAAAGAATTTCCAAAATTACCTTTATTTTTATTTGAGTATGCTCTCTCTCTCTCTCTCTCTCTCTCTCTCTCAATAGTCACCAAACTTGCACCTCTGTCGTGGGGAAAATATATGACCATCCCAACGCTAGACATGAATGAGTCTACCTATTTTCCCAGCATAAATCCAACAATCCACATCAGCCAGTAGACGGCGGGGATACCTGCAAACAAAGTTGTCTACCGCATTTTTTATGATGTTTTTCAAACTAGATAATTAGCGACGCTTCCTTTTCTTCTTTAGTTTACTGCGCAAACATTACATGTAAATTGAATTTCAATTTGTAGCCGCCTCTCTGTATAAGAGGCGTGAATCTGTTATGGAGAAAGCATGTGAAACGTGATTCAAGAAATCCCTCTCTCCATTACACCATGTCGTCTCTTTCGCTTTGCGTTCCTCTGTTTCCATCCAATCAATCCCACCGAACTCCATAACCAAACCAGCAAGACGGCAGAACTCCAAACGTGATTCAAGAAAGGATGTGAAACGTGATTCAAGATTCAAGAATTCCTTCTCTCTCCCTAGCAGAATTTCTTCTCTTTCGCTTTGTGTTCCTCTGTTTCTGTCCAATTAATCCCACAGAACTCCATAACCAAACGAGCAGGACGGCAGCCCCTTGTGCGGCCTCACGAATATGCTCCCTCATCCTCTCCACAGTGCGCGGCAGCAGGATCTCCGCCGCCCCCTCCACGTCCCTCACCTGAGACAGCACCGCCGCCACGTCCCTCTCCTCCAAGCATTCCCCCGCTTAGTATATCACCATCCTCTCCACCGCCTCCCCAAACTGCGGCCCCATGCAGTACGCCAAAGACCCACCAAACTCAGCCCCATTCACCTTCTCTCTCACTCTAGAAATCTCTCACTTTCTCTCTCTAAAATATCTCTTTCTTTCCCCGCCTCTCTCTCTCCGACTCTCATGGCAATCGCAGCAGAGCTCCAGATGGAACACAAGGTGATTTCTTGTTTTTACTTTATCTGTGTCTCGAATTGTCAGGGTTTTTACCGTCTAAAAATTTGGGTTTTCCCCGACTTATTTATTCTTTACTAATTGCTGCCCTATTTGGTAGTTGCTATGACCCGATTTCTTGTTCTCACTTTCTCTGTGTCTCTAACTGTTGGGCATTTTACCGTCTAAAATTAGGGATTTGACTGACTTGTTTATTCTTTACTAATTGCTGCTTTCTTTGGTGGTTGATATGATCCGACTTGAACAATTCGTTCGCAATCATCTTCATCTGTTGGTCCTTTATTCACATGGCATTGACTTTGTCATCTTTCCTTTATTATCTTCCCCAGGAGTTACTGAGCTGGAGAGTAGAATTGAGGGTAGTACAAGGAGCAACGGAAGAATTTTGGAGGAGATAATCTGAGGAGGAGGCGGGAGAGGGGGGCGGGGTGGGGGAGGCTATAGAGCTGCCAAGGATGAATCAACTCCTCAAAATTGTGTACAAACTCCAAAGATACCCTCAATTAGAATAAAGCTAATTCAATTTAAGCAAGTACAATGGAATGTATATCCATACAGTACAGGAGGACCATCAATGGCTGCATTTGGTAGTAAAAAACAACAGAGAGCAACACAAGGCCCACCCCAGTTGCCCAGTTTATGAAGAATCACCTGAGCTTCTCTGGCTTCCTACTCGGTGAACATTAGAGACAAAGAACACACCCTTGATATTTTTTCTTTTGGTGAAGTTCCATATTTCGTTGAAGACCAGCAAAATCAGTACAGTTTCAAGGGCATATCCCAGTTTATTATAGCCTTTTTGTTAATCCACCAGCACAGGCAAAGCTATGGCCTAAAGAGATAGTTATGTTTGTACAGTTTCATCTACCCCCAGTTTTGGAATAACCCCCAGTGTTCATACGTTGTCCTTGGTACTTCTACCAGTTCAAGACCCGATAGCGAACCATCTTACTAGTAATCTCTAGTAGTAGCAGCTACTAACTTTTGCAACCTGCACGTAATAGAAGGGCCCCTCAAGTTGGCGAGGCTGTAGAAAAACGCTTGCTTAAGTTTGAAATCGCCTAGTGCTATGTGTAAAGTTACGTGCAAGAAACACAAGTGATCATGATCTTCAAGACATAATTTACGAAACACATTGGAGCTCTAGAAGCTGGGATAGGCGTTATTTGCTTGTTCGCATGCCCCAAGATAACAACTGCGGATTTGGGGTTTTGAAGCAGTTGGAAAACGTGGGATTTTTTATTTTTTTTTTTCCCAAGGGAGAGGGCGGGGAGTCAGAGATTTGTTCTATCTTAGGAAGTAGAGAAGGACGTACATTCTGGAAATTGATTCAAGGTTGGTGTAGGCGTGCCAGCAGTGTTAGTTTCGTTGGTATATTCGGTGGACTATAGCTGATTTGTGTTGATTCTTGTTTTTCTATTTTTAAGGCTTTCCACAGATAGTGCACTGACCGGAATAAAGAGGTGGATACTCAATGAATTGGGGCATACGAAGACCACTTGGAAGAGGGAAGTTTGGCCATGTCTACTTGTCTAGAGAAAAGAGGGTGAGTAACTATTTTGACTTAGTGCCGTGCACTGAGCCATCATCTTTTTCTCAATAATAATATATGTCTGTATTCAAAAGCATTAGGAAGACATATACACTCTAGGAATTAATTTGATGGAATTCATCTTTCAGGGTGGTTGTATGCGTTTCCTTTGCGATAACAATTAGTAGCTTTTGGTTATTTCGTATACCCGCTCGACTCTACATAATTGGTTGGTGTGCTCTACAAATTTGCTTTAATTGGTGTTTTCCAACTTGTAGGCTTTCTTAGATGGTGCAGCCGCGGCTGAAATAAAGAGGTGGACACTTGATAATTTTGACCATGTCTGCTTGGCTAGTTGAAAAGAGGGTAACAGTTTTGACCTATTGCTGTGTCCTGCGCCATCATTTCCCTTCTTCGTCGTCCTCCTTTGCCCTTGTCATAACTGCACTGCACTGCACTGCACTGCACTGGTCTTCATCCTTCTGACAGGTACTCTCCCTCTCCCTTTCCAATTCAATTTTTTTTTAAATCTTTATGTTTTTGATAAAATTATTTTATTTTATTTTGACCTTGGCTTTTTTCTACATGACTTAGTATTTTTATATGTTTTGCTTTTGCTATTCCTTTCGGTTACTGACGTTATGTTGTTGACTTTTTTTTTTTTTATTGCTTACTTTTTTTGACCTCCTCCAATTTCATAGCTTGTTTCTGGCTTTTTGCTTCTCCTCAACTTTTTTTTTCTTCTAAGTCGTTTATTTCAGTAAATAGTTTGCCTTGGCTTAATTTTTATATTTTTTCAAATGACTTTTTTGTTTTTTGGTATATCTTTCTTTTCCTTCCACTTCTTCATCCACATTATGTAGTTCGTTTTATAGTACTTTCTTTTTTCATTTTTCTTCAATTTTTTAACATTTTTCTTGTCTCAAACACTTTGCTCTTCAACTCTTTATTTTTTTTAAATCTTTAAATTTTTATTAAATCACTTAGGTCTTGTCTTATTTTCTACGTGTTTTCAAATGACTTTGTATTATTTGATTTTCCTTTCAACTTCTTTTACGCACGCTAAGTTGTTGATTTTTTATGTTACTCTCTGCTTTTCTTGTTTTTCAATTTTTTAAGGTGTTCTCACCCCAGAGGCTTTCCTTTTTTCTCCTTCATCTTTTCCGAAACCTTATTGTTCTAGTGAACTGTTTTCTAAATGCGTTGGTATTTCTTTTTCCTTTACACATTTTTACTCACTTTTATTTAATTGATGTTTTTGTTACTTTACTTTTTCACTGTTATTCAATTTTTTTTATGTGTTTCCTCTTCATACCTTTTTTGTTCTCAACTCTTCCTTGTTCCAAATCTTTGTATTTCCGGTAAACTCTTTTGCTTTGGCCATGGGTTTTTTCTTTGTATTTTCAAATGACTTAGTATTGTAAGTATATATATATTTTTTCCTTTCAACAACTTTTACCCACATGATCCAGTTGATTTTATCTAGCACTCTCTTTATTCTAAGGATACATGTAACGATTATTATTAAAATGCCTATGCTATTTACATTTTTCCTTTCCACTTGTATTATGCTTTTATTTAGTTAGTTATTAATTATCTTATTTTTCCACTTGTATTTACGTTTAATATTCATGTGTCTTTTTTATTACCTTTCCGGCCTTTGGATTTTTTCCTTCTTTTCTTTGATAGACCTTGCCAATTGTTTTTTGTTCTTTAATATAAAATTTTTAATTGGTTGTATGAATTGTTTAATTGGCTAGACATTATACTTAACTTTTTTACACAAATCGTGCATTTATTTATTTATTGATCCTTTATCCGTTCTTCATATTTGTTCTATAGTTAAAAAAATTTTATTTGTGTTTTCACCGTTCTTTTATTCTTAAGGTTTTCTGCCTCAAAGGCTTTCGCTTTTTCCGTTCTTCATTTTTTTTTGTTTAGTGTTCAATCTCGTTATTGGCTTGTCTTAATTTTTAATTATTTTTAAATGATGTGGTGTTTTTTGGTATATTTTTGCTCTTTCCTTCCACTTCTTTTATCTAGATTATGTTTTAGTACTTTCCTTTTTCTCTGAAAATTTTACAATTTTTAAAGCATTTCTCCTTAGATGCTTTTGCTTCTCCTCATCTTTTCCGAACCTTTATATTGTTTGTAAACTGTTTAATTTTGGCCTTCGCTATATTATAAGTGTTTCTACAATGACGGTATTCATGATATATTATATCTTTTATTTTCACTTCGTTTACTTACATTATGTAGGAGATATTTTTTATAACTTTCTTCTTCTTCTTTTTTTTGTGTACTTTTCTTCAACTTTTTTAACGTATTTTTTTTCATTAAACGGTTTTACTTTTCTACTCTTCATGTGTTTCAATTTTTTATGTTTTTAGAAAACTGTTTATTCTGGGCCTTGACTTATTTTACGCACTTTTATATGACTCATCATCTTGGTATGTACTACTTTTCCTTTTCACTTCTTTTACCTACATTATGTATTTATTTTTATATTACTTTCTTCTTTGCTGTTCTTCATTAAACATCTTTCTGCCTCAGAGGTCTTCGCCTTTCTACTTTTGATCTTTTTCGAATCTTTATATTCCCAGTAAACCGTTATATATTGGCCTTAGCTTATTTTCAAAGTAGTTTTCAAAAGACATAGTACTCATAGTATATTTTGCTTTTCCTTACCACTTCTTTCACCAATATTATGTTGTATCGTTGTGTTTTCAGTAAACTGTTTTTATTTCTACATGATTTGGTATACTTTGTATATACAGCTTTTCCACTCCACTTTGGTTACCCTGATGACATACTTTATCTTTTTTATTACGTTCTTTTTTCACCGGTTTTAATATGTGAACATTTTTCTGCATCTTACTCTTTTACTTTTCCACTCCTCATCTTTTCTGATTTTTTTTTTGAGTAAAATTATTTAGTTTAGACTTGCTTAATTTTTCGTGCTCCCAGATGACATGGTATTCTTGCTATCTTTTCTTTTGCTTTTCATTTCGTTTATCCATATTATGTAGTTTTGTTTTTGTTAGTATCCTCTTTTTATCGTTCTTCAATAATTAGTATGTTTGTACCTTAGACGCTTTCGCTTTTTTCGCTCTTTATGTTTTTGACTCTTATACTTTTAGTAAGCTATTTTAGCATAGCCTTGGCTTATCTTTTACATGTTTTCAAATAACCTGCTATTCTTTGTGTGTTTCCTTTTTCATTTCCACTTCTTCAAAGCCCCAATCTGCTTTCACTCGCCAATACTAAGGAGGTCTCGGTTGATTTCCTACCACATTATGTAGGTTTTTCAAGGACTTTTTTTGTGGCTATTCTTTAATTGTTTAACATGTTTTTTTTTCTAAATCGCTTTCACTTTTCATCTTTTTCGGATCTCTATATTTTCAGTAAACTATTTTATATTGGCCTTGCTATATTATTAACATGTTTTCAAATGACTTGGTATTTTTGGAATCATTATTTTTCCTTATCACTTCTTTTATCCACCTTATGTAGTTTCTTTTATTATTAATTTTCTTTTTCCATCGTTCTTCGTCCTATAACCATTTTGTACCTCAGACGTTTTAGCCAACAAGGGTTGGTTCAGCGGTCCCTAGGATCCCAATCCAGATTTTCACATGGTTCGAATCCTGCTCGCTGCACTTGTTGGTGGCAAACTTACGTCATCGCCTTGCACGTGCTCCACACAATGGTCCTTGTGCGCCTCGGCCCCGACATAGGTACAAGAATACTTCCTGTATGTGGCGGCCTTGTTGGTCCCCGAGCAATACTCCCTTCCGGTTGGATTAGATCCTTACGGTCTAACCTTTTTTTGTACCAAAAAAGCTTCAGATGTTTTCGCTTTCCACTTCTCATTTTTCGAATCATTGTATTTTCTCTACACTGCTTTATTTTGGCCTGGGCTTATTTTCTACATACTTTCAAGTGGTTTAATATTCTTGGTATACTTTGCTTTTGCTATTCGTTTCCACATCTTTTACCTACGTTATTTAGTTGATTCTTTTATAACTTTCTTTTTTCTTTGTTCTCCAATTTCTGAACATGTTTCGGTCTCAAATGCTTTTGTTTCTTCTCATCTTCTTTGAATTTTTACTTTTAGCTTTTTTGTGCCTTGGATTACTGCCATGAGTTTTTAAATGACTTTGCTTTTTTCCTTCCACTTCTTTTACCCATAGTATCAAGTTGTTTTTTTTTAATTACTTTCCTTCTTTACTATTATTCAATTTTAGCACGTTTTTCCCTCACGATGCTTTTGATTGTTCACCATTCATTTTTTTTGAATCTACAAATTTTCAATAAGCTCGGCCTGATCTTATTTTCTACATGTTTTTAATGACTTGACCTTCTTGCTATATTTTGCTTTTCCTTTTTTGCTTATTTTACCCAAAATATTTAGTTGATAATTTTACTTCCATTTTTTTTACCGTTCTTCTATCTTTTATCGTGTTTTTGCTTCGGACGCTTTTGCTCTTACACTCTTCATTTCTTCAGAATCTTGAAATTTTAAGGAAAATATTTATTTTGGCCTTGGCTTATTTTTCATGTGTTTCCAAATGACTTGGCATCCGTGGTAGATTTGCTTATTTTATATGTTAATTCTTTCTTTACCGTTCTACAATTTCTTAACATGTTTCCACCCTATAAGTTTTCGCTTTTCCATTTATCTTTTTAATTTCGGTAAACTATTTTATTGTGACCTTGGCTTATTTTCTACTTGTTTTCAAGTGACTTGGTATTCATGGAATCATTTTGCTTTTCCTTTCCACTTCTTTTGCCCAAAGTATGTAGTTTACTTTGTTACTTTCTCTCTTCATAGTTCTTAAACTTCGTATGGGTTAGTGGTAGTGTTTGGTTTCACAAAATTTATTTAGCTATCTCGCACCATAGACTTCCATACGCGTGAAACACGCCCTGACTATTTCTGATCAAGAGCCTCGCCAAAGGGTCATATAACTCGACTTAGGGTGGCGGGTTTGAGATTCGGGTGGCCTCTCAATCTTAGAGTCGTAAGGACGAGGATAGAGGGTTGTGAGCTTGGAGCGGGTTGTGGTGCTCAACTCTCTATCTCTCTCTACCAACCTTTGAACCATTGACCATGGTCTAGAGAGAGGTGGTGCTGTGTTCTCTGAGGAGAAGACTGAAGGCTTGTGAACTCGAAGCTAGTGGTGGTGGTGGAGATGGGGTGCCAACATGGTGGAGAGTGACAGATTAGAAAGAGAAGAAGAGAAAAAGATTTATTTGCCAAGAGTGCGCTCCAAAATAAACCATGTCGCCGTTCATGCGAGTTTTTTGCTCAAGAAATGGCCAGATGGTGTTAGATGCCACATTGATGTAAGTTTAGGGTGCGAGAAGATAAAACAAAGTTTGTGGCGCCGGACACTGTCACTGGCTCAGGCACTTTTTTTTATCCACATTACGTAGTTAATTTTTCTGTTACTTTGTTTTTTTTTTCATTGTTCTTCAGTTTTTTGAGGTGTATCTACCTTGGTTGCTGTTGCCTTTCCAATCTTCATCTTGTTTAATCTTTTCTTTTATTTTTAGCAAACTGTTTATTATGGACTTCTGTATTTTTCTTGATATTTTTTTATTTTTCTTATTGATTTCTTTTATCCACATTTTGTACATCATTCTTTATTTATTACTTTCCTTTTTCACCGTTCTTCAATTTTTAACGTGTTAACGCCTCCGACATTTTTGACTTTCCCCTCTTCATCTTTTTTGAAACTTTATATTTTTGTAAATCCTTGTTTATTTTGGCCTTGGCTTTTTTTTTTCCTTAGTAGTTTTTCTAATGACTTCGTATTCTTTGTTTTTTTCATTTCAACTATTTGTACCCACATTACATAGTTAATATTCTTATTAATTTTTTTTGTACCGCTCATCAATTTTTCAACATGCTTCTTCCCTAGACGCTTTTGCTTTCTACTTTTCATCTCTTCTACATCTTTATGTTTCCTGTAAACTGTTTATCTCTTTTTTTTTTTTTTTGCCTTGGCTCATTTTACCTGTTTTGGAATGGCTTGGTAATCTTGGTGTATTTTTCCTTTCCTTTTTTCCTACCACATTATGTGGTTGAATTTCTTATTACTTTATTTTTTTTATTGTTCAGAAGCTTTTTAACGTATTTCTGCCTTAAATGCTTACGTTTGTCAAGTCTTCCCCTTTGTTGACCTTTATATTTAAAGTAAATTGTTTTATTTTAGCCTTCACATATCTACTTGTTTTCAGATGACTTGGTATTTTTGGTGTATTTCGTTTTTCCTTTCCGTTTCTTTTACCTACATTTGATTTTTTTATTGTGTTTTCCTTCATTTATTAATTACTTAACACGTTCATGTCTCACGTGCATTTGTTCTTCCTCATCTTAATATTTTCAGTAAACTGGTTTATCTTGGCTTTGCTTATTTTGTACATGCTTTATAGTCACTTGGTATTCTTAGTATATAACACTTTTCCTTTCTACTTCTTTTACAAATTATGCATTTTATAGTTTGATTACCTTGTTTTTTTTTTCAAAACCGTTCTTCAGTTTTTTGACATGTGACTGGCTAAGATACTTTTCTTGGCGTATTCTTGATGTTTTGCTTTTCCTCTCCATTTATTTTATCCACATTTTGTAGTTCATCCTTTTGCTTTTTTCACCATTCTTCAAATTTTTAATGTGTTTTTGCTTCAAAACCATTCGCTTTTCCATTCTTCATCTTTACTGTTAACTCTTTTATTTTAGCCTTAGCGTACTTTTCAATGTCTATCCTAGTGACTTGGTGTTCTTGGTACGTTTTACTTTTTTTAGAGATTATATTCAGTTTTTATTGTTAAAATGTCTGTGGCTGTTTTACTTTTTTTTTAAAGTTTGTGACATGTTCACATTCTTTTTTATCTGATTTTGCTACTTTATATTGCATTTTTCCTTTCCACTACTGTAACCCTTTGTGTAAAGTTGGTCATTGAGTATTTTAATCCTTTTATTGCATTGGGTTCTGCATTTTTTGATCTTTTCTTCAACTTTCAAAATTTTTTCCATTACCTTTATAGGCCTTTCTATTTTTTTTCTTGTCTACTAATTTAAATATTTTTATGTGTCGTGTCTATATTTGTAATTGGCTTATATTTCTTTGATATAACAATTCTTATTTTCTGTTAATATAATATGGAACTTTTGTATCCAAATTGTCCATTTTGTGTTACTTCTTGTGATTTTTTTTTTTATCAATCCTTTGGATAACATTTTTCCTTTCATTTTCTTTTATCCATAGTTTGTACTTGATTTTTCTATTACTTTTGTTGACCGTTCTTCAAAATTTTTAACTTGTTTTCGCTTAACTCTTCTTCTTTTTTACACTTCATCTTTTCTAAATCCTTGAATTTTTAGTAAATTGTTTATTTTGGCCTTAACTTATTTTCTACGTGTTTTCAAATTGACTTGTTCTTCTTGGTGTATTTTTTTTTTCCTTTTCACTTATTTTACCCACATTATTAGTTAATTTTTTAGTGCCTTGTTTCACCATTGTTCAAAAGTTTAAAGTGTTTTCTCCACTTTTCCAAAGTACATCATTCTGAATCCTTATAATTTCATAAACTGTTTTATTTTGGGCTTGACTTGTTTTTTTACATGTTGTCACTTGACTTGATATTCTCAGTATATTTTGTTCTTTCTTTTCATTAATTTTTACCTGGAATACGCAATTGATTTATTAATTACTTTCTCTTTTCACTCTTCTTTTTATTTTTAACGTGTTTCTGCCTCAGATGCTTTGCTTTTTCTCTCTTCGTCTTTTCAGAATCTTTATGTTTCAGTAAATTGTTTTTTTACCCACATGACATATTTTAATATTTGATTACTTTCAATTTCACATTTTTTTTCAACATGTTCCCATCTCATACTCGTTTAATTTTCACTCCAATTCTTTCTTGGTATTTTTATTTTGTTTGAACTTTTTTTATTTTGACCTTGGCTTAATTTCTTGGTATATTTTTCTTTTCCTTTCTACGTTTTTACCAACAAGAGGTAGGTAAATTGTTTTCCACCTTTTTATTTTACGGCTCTTCAATTTTTTTAATGTGCTTTGTTCTCGAACGAATTTGTTTTTCAACTCTCCATCTCTTCGAATCTTGATATTTCAGTAAGCTGTTTCATTTTAGCCTTAACTTATTTTCTGCATGTTTTAAATTGACTTGGTAATCTTGTTATGTTTTGCTTTCTTTTCCGCTTTGTGTATCAACATTATGTAGTTAGATTTTTTATTACTTTTCTTTTCCACCTTTCTTCGAGTTTTGGCGTATTTGTACCTTAGAAACTTTCACTTTTTCACTCTTCATCTTTTTGAATCCTTATATTTTTGTTACACTATTTCATTTTTGCCTTGACTTATTTTTTACGTGTTTTTGAAGACTTAGCATTCTAGTTGTATTTTATATTTCATTTTCACTTCTTTTCCCAAATTATGTAGTTGCTTCTTTATTACCCTTTCTTGTTTTGCCGTAATTCAATTTTTTAACATATTTTTGCTTCAGACGTTTCGGTTTTTCCCCTCTTCATCTTCTTCAAAGTTTTATGTTTTCAATAAACTTTTTTATGTTAGCCTTGTCTTATTTCTTACATATTTTCAAATGACTTGGTACTTTTGGTATATTTTATATTTCTTTATTACTTCTTTTATTCACGTTATTTATTTTGTTTTTTAATTACTTTTCTTTTACACCGTTCTTTATTTGGTTATGTATTTTTATCTCAGACGCTTTCGGTTTTTAGTCCTCATCTTTTCAACTCTTTAAATCTTCAGTTAAGTGTATTTTGACCTTGGCTTATTTTCAACTCGTATTCAGATGACTTATCATTCTTGATATATTTTCCCTTTGACATCCGTTAGCCACAACTTTTTTGAATCCTTTTTTCTTTTTTCTTTTTCTTGTTAACTGTTACTCTTTGCCTTAGTTTGTTTACTTCTCCACCAACATCATCTTGTTGATTTTTTATTACTTTATTTCTTCACTTAATTTTTTATTTACCTTATTTTCTGTCCCATATCCTTTTGCTTTCCAACTTTTTACGCCTTTCAATTTTTAGTAATCACTTATATGCCTTAGCTTCTTTTTTACGTGCTTTCGTAAGACTTTTTATTCTTGGTATTTTTTTCTTTCCAGTTCTCTTATCGATATTATTTAGTTAATTTTTTTTCTTACTTTCTTCTTTTCATTGTTCTTCAATTTTTAACTTGTTTTGGTTTTTGTCGCTTTCTTTTTCAACCCTTTATCCCTTCCGAATCTTTAACATTCTAAGTTAACTTTCATGTTGGCCCTCCCTTATTTTCTTTTGGTATTTTCAAATGACTTTCTATTCCTTTCATGTCTTGTTTTTCCTTTGACTTCTTTTACCCACGTTAAGTAGCTGATTTTATTATTACTCTCCTTTTTTTACTGTTCTTCAAAATTTTTAATGTTTTTCTGCAAATAAAGAACTTCTCTTTTCCACTCTTTGTTTTAGAAAATTGTTTTTATGAGTATATTTTGTTTTTCTTTTACATTCGTTTACTAAAATTATGTACTTCATTTTTTCTTACTTCCCTTTTTCACCGTTCTTGAATTTTTCAACTTGTTTCTCTTCCCGTAAACTGTTTCGTCCAAGTCATAGGTATTTTTTACGTGTTTTTAAATGACTTAGTATTCTTGACATATTTTACTGTTGCTTTCCACATCTTTTGCCCACACCACACAGTTGCTTTTTTTTTTTTTACCAACTTTCTATATTCGTTATTTTTATATATATTTTTTTTAAAAATTCTTTTGGCCTCAGCTTATTTTCTATGTGTTTCAAATAACTTATTGTTCTTGGTCTGTCTCTCTTACCTTTAAAATGCCTTTGGTTGTTTTACCTTTCTTTTAACGAGCTTTAGTGATGTTTGGGACGTAAATTATTAAGTGAGTTTTACAAGCTCTTTATTGCTTTTCCACCCTTCGTATTTTTTCCTTCTTTTCTTTGATAGGCCTTGCCATCTTTAGATCTTCTTTAGTTTTTATATTTTAGTTTGTTGTATCTATTTTTTAGTTGGCTTATTTTGCTTTATTTGATATAACATTTCTTATTTTCTTTCCATTTTTTAGATATTATATGTAACTTTTGTACACAAGTCGCACGTCTCTTTTGTTTTTTTATGTTTTATGTGTTCTTCATAATAGGTTTACTTTCCACTTTCTTATACACATTATGCAGTTGACTTTTTTATTATTGTAAATTTTCACACTTCTTTAATTTTTAACGTAATTCGGCCTCAGACGCTCAATTTTTCACTCTTCTTCTTCTCCGAATCATTATATTTCAAGTATCTTGTTTTACTTTGGCCTTGACTTATTTTCTACATGTTCTTATAAGACTTGGCTTATTTTCTCTTTTGTTTTTTTGTTTTGGTTTTTTTCCCTCTATTTCTTTTATCCACATTATATAGCTGATTATTTTAATACTTTCATTAACCTCCCTTATTAATTTTTAAAGTGTTTTTGTATCACACGCTTCCGCTTCACCTCATTTTTCCTGAATCTTCATTCTTCTTGGAAGAATTTTTTTTTTGCATTGGATTATTTTATAGGTGCTTTCAAACTACTTGATATTCTTGGTATATCTTAAATTTATTTTAATTATTTTACCCATATTATGTGATTGATAATGTTAACTAATTTTTTTTGCACCATTCTTCGAAGTTTAACGTGCTTATGTCTCAGACAAATTCGATTTTCTACTCTTCATGTGTTCCGAATCTTTATATTTTTAGTAAGCTATTTTATTTCGGCCTTGACTTATTTCAGGCATTTTCAAATGACTTGGTATTCTTAGTTTATTTTGATTTGCCATATCAACATTTTTACCCACATTATGTTTTTTTTGTATTACTTTCCTTTTTTGTTGTTCTTTAATATTATAACATGCTTCTGCCGCAAATACTTTTGCCTTTACACTCTTCATCTTTTCTTAATCTTTAACATTTCAGTAATTATTTGACTGTGGCGTTGACTTATTTTCTACATTTTTTCAAATGACTTGGTAGTCTGGGTATATTTTGTTTTTCCTTTCCACTTCTTTCACCCAGATTATGTGGTTTTCTTATTACTTTTACTTTTCACCGTTCATCAATTTCTTAATATTTTTCTGCATCAGCATTTCGACTTCTCCTCATCTTTGTTAGATCTTTATAACTTTTGTAAACCGTTTTATTTTAGCCTTTGCTTGCTTTCTTCATGTTTTAAAATGACTGTATTCTTCTTGTGTACTGCTTTTCCTTTCCACTTCTTTTACCCACATTATATATATATATATATATATATATATATATATATATATATATATATATGTTTCTCATGACTTTATGTTTATTTTTCTAAAATTCTGAACATGTTTTCAACTCAGGGCTTTCACTTTTCCACATTTTATCTTTTTCAAATTTTTATAATTTTAGTAAATTATTTGATTTGGCCTTAGCTTATTCTTTACGTGTTTTAAAATGACTTGTATTCTTGGTATATTTTGCTTTTCATTTTCACTTCTTTTACCCATATTATATAGTTGATATTTCTTATTACTTCCTTTATTTACCGCTCTTTATTTTTTTGATGTGTTTCTACCTCACACTGTTCACTTTTGTTCCCTTCATCTTAGTTAAATACTTACATTTCATAAACTGTTTTACTTTGGCCTTGGCTTATTTTTCTTGATTTCGAATAAATTATTCTCATGATAATTTTTTGCTTTCTATTTCACATTATTTTGCCACATTTTGTAGTTGGTTCTTTTATCACCTTTTTCTTTTGACCGTTCTTCAATATTTTAACGTATTTGTATCTAAGACGCTTTTCACTTTTCACTCTTCATCTTTTCAGAATTTTAATATTTTTAGTAAACTGTTTTATTTTGACCTTGACTTATTTATTACGTATTTACAAAACTTAATGTTCTTGGTATATTTTTCTTAGCCTTACCACTTTTTATATCTACATTATGTACTTGATTTTTTAATTACTTTTTTCATTGTTCTTCAATTTCTTAACGTGTTCAGTCTCCGACGCTTTCGATTGTCCTCATCTTTAATTTTTTTTCGTAAACTGTTTTATTGTTCCCTTTGCATATTTTCTTCATGTTCTGAAATAATTTCTTATTCTTTGTATATGTTGCTTTACCTTTTCACTTTTTGAAGCCAATGATCTGTTTTATCTTTTTAATACATTTCTTTTTTCACTATTTTTTATTTTTAAACATGTTTCTGCCTCAGTAAATTTTTATTTGAGCGTTGGTTACTTTCTATGTATTTTCAAATGACTTGCTAGTTTTGCTATATGCTTTTCCTTTCTAGTTCTTTTACCCAGATTATGTAGTTGATGTTTTCAATACTTTCATATTTCACTATTTTTTTAATTCTTTTATGTGTTTCTGTGTCTCAATGCTTTCGCTTTTCAACTCTTCATCTTTCCAAACCTTTATAATTTCTGTAAATTGCTTTATTTTGGCCTTGACTAATTTTCTACTTGTTGTCAAATCATGTGGTCTTCTTACTATATTTTGCCTTTTCTTTCCACGTTATGCACTTGATTTTTGTATTACTTTTCTTCTTCATTGTTCTTTGATATTTAACGTGTTTTTATCTCAAACACTCTCGCCTTTTCACTTTTCATCTGTTCAAATTTATATATTTTCAGTGACCTGTTTTCTTTTGGAGTCCACGTATTTTTTACAAGTTCTCTAATGGCTTGGTATTCTTGGTATATTTTCTTCTCATGTTTCAGTTTAGCTGAAGCCTTTTTTTTTTACTGTTATCAAATGACTTGGTATTCTTGGTGTATTTTGTTTTTCATTTCCACTTCTTTTATGTACAATATGTAGTTGATATTATATTACTCTCCTTTTTTTGCCGCTCTTCAATTTAATAATGTGTTTTCCTCTCCTACGCTTTTGCCTCTTCACTCTTCATCTTTTGCAAATCATTATAATTTCATTGAACTGTTTTATTTTGGCCTTGAAATGTTTTTTTTACATGTTTTCAAATGGCTTGGTATCCTTTGTCTAATTTTTTTTCCTTATCACTTCTTTTATCCATATAATGTAGTTAATTTTTTTGTTACTTTTGTTTTTCACCCTCCTCCATTCTCAAACGTGTTTCTCTCTGACACTTTCACATTTTCACTCCTTATCTTTTTGAATTTTTATGTTTTCAGTACACTTTATTTATGTTGGTATTTTTGGCATATTTTGCTTTTGCTTTTCTCATATGTTACCCACATTATTTAGTTGATTATAACGACCTGAAAATTTGGAGCATTAACATTATGAACTTCTAGAGCGTTAAAACACTCACTCGTTCCATCAATTACTTAATGACATCAGACCTCAATTCAAATAACCACCTTTTAATATATAAGTTAGTGCTTATAATAAGTGCAATACCTCAATCTCTTTAAATTAAATATTCATAAATAAGAAAGACAATTTAAGTTGTCAACAGAGTGAACTAAACCATGTTTACCCACTCAGGAATTCTAATCCGAAATATTAACTGATGTTCCAATTTTTCACTCAGGCTCTTAATGCAGTCCCAAGCAGTCTACTTGTGATCCTTATATGTAACAGGAAATCAAATAAGGGTGAGCTTTCGAGAGTTCAGTAAGGTCGCTTAATGTGTTACCGAATAATTTTCAGAATCAATTTAATGATTGTTTTTTGAAGTTTCAAATGATCACAAACAGTTCGATAACTGTTTGGGAAAGATGTTCAACTCAATCCTTTAAATCACATATCAATGGAAATCACTTTCAGATACAAATACAATAGATTCAGATGATATTGACATGAGCACACGGTAACAAATCAAGAAAGCCACTTTGGCAGTGCACAATAGCAGATGCACAAAATTGCACAGGCAGTACACAAAAACATACAAACTAGATATGCATATATACAATAACTAGTCCATCAAGGTACTAGTCTGCGTTCCACACAGTAAATATATCATCCTCATAACTGTTACGATCCAAAATTTTGGAGCATTAACACCTCGGATTTTTGGAGCGTTAAAAACTCTCTCACTCGATCATTCACTTACATAAAACATGGATTCAAATAACCAACTTTAGTTGTAACACCTCGATATTTTTGAATTTAATTAGAAATTTTGCGAATATATTTTTTATAGTTAGCGTTGATATTTTTATGTAGCAACTTTTAGCGGCAGTTAATGAAGCGACGTTATATAACAACCCATTAAAAACTTCTTAACATATTAAAATTGTTACTAATTACGTTGGACCCTTTTAAAACAATAAAATATTTTGGATAAACTTTGAATAACTAACAAAACTTGGAGGGGTTTTTAGTAATTGCCCATTTAGGGTTTTATATCTTATACTATAGGGCAGCCGTTCCCCGCAGTTCTTCTTTTCTTCGGATTTGCGGCAGAGAGAGGGATCGAGAGAGCAAAAGAGAGAAAAAGAGAAAAGGGAATAAGTGAATCTACAGGAGAGGGTAAGAGAACCACTGTCCCAAGCTCTCTTCCATTTTTTTGAAGCTCGACCGAGAGAGAGAAGGAAAGAGGAGAAATTCTTTCGGCGATCGGGATTTTTTTTGTTACGATTCTAACCCCTATTTTGCCTCTAGTTTGCTCGATATGATTTAATGAGGATAAGAGATTTGGGTTTAGAGAGCAGCCGTGAGGGTGCGTTGCATGCATGTATATGTGAGTGTGTGTTGCATGTATGTATACATGAGTGTGTGGGTTTTAAGGCTATGAATTTGGGTTTAGATGCAGCCATGGCTGCCGTAGGAGTGAAGTGATGCATGTTGCGGTGTGACTGTAACTGAACTTTTGAAGTGGTGTGCGTGGATGTGCTGAAGAAAAGAGAGAGAGAGAGAGACGATAGTGGGTTAAGCAGTTCCAAAATGGGTCACTGAGAAGAGCATTATTTTAGGTAGATAAAATCATGAAAATTTTTATGGAACTGGTGAAGAGGGGCTGCGTGAGGGAGCAGTGAGAAGAGAGAAATATGCCATGAGTTTCCTGCGTATTTGGTGTTATGCAGTGAATATTGGTGATGGTGTTTTGTGTGTATATGTGACCATGTGTTTGTGTGAGAAGGTGGAAGTGGTGATTGTGTGTTGTGTATATTTGGGTATATGCATTATATGTATGTGTACGTGTTTGGGGAAGCAAGTGGCGTTCCCAAGGAGCATAATTGTTCTGTGAGTGCTCATGTGGGTGTGCTTGTGTGTGCTGGGTATTGTGAGTGTAGTGCTGTGTATAATGAGAGAGGAAGAGGGGACAGTACAACAACTGGGTAATTTTTCTTCTTCTGCTAGTTCACACGTGAAGATGGGTTTTTGTTGTTTTCAAGTTGAAGCAAATCATTTTGAGGTGGGCTCCATTTTTTGGTTCTTTATCATAATTTAACCTTGGTTGCATATGAATTTTCATTTGAGAAGCTTGGTCCATTCTTCAGTAGGTGTGTGTTTGATATTTGGGTGGGTGTATAACTGTGTATGAGGAGTGATGCATGTGCATGTGAGGCTCGTGAGTGAATGTGTGTTGGGGGGGGGGGGGTGAATGTAATATGAGTGCATGTGTGTGGGTTGTGTGTTGAGTGGATGTAATGGAGGAGGAGGAAACTGCATCCCAGCCGTGAATGAGTATGATGGGTACTGAGTGTGGGAAAAAAGTAAAGAGAAGAAGAAGATGAAGAGAAGTTTGGAGCGGAAAAATTGGGTTAACGTTAAGTTCGACACGTGCGTAAACTAACGTACGGTTATCAGTAGCACGTGAAACTTTACGGTGTAGTACGATAGACTATAGAATTTTTGGCAAAATTTTATAATTTTCTAAGATCGTATGAATTTATAATATTTTCTATAATTTCAGATTTGAAAAATTCTTTTGGAGTCTTTAAACCCTGAAAATATTTTGGGAAAAATTATAGTAATGTTTTTATACTATAATAAAGACTCAGTAAAAGTTTGATGATTTTTGGGATTGATCTGCTATGGTTTCCATATCGCATTGTTTTTAGCAAAATGAATAATTTAAAAATAGTTTTAATGCCTTTTAATTTTGATTTAAATTTATATAATTTTTATACATAATTTAAAGCTGTTATAAAATTATGGGACTCTATTTTCAGCTAGAAGTAATTTTGGCAATTTATGGGTTTTTTTATTGAATTTAAGAAAATATGAATATGTTGCAATGTATCTGAAAGTAATTTCTGTTGATATATCATTAAAGGGATTGAATAGAAACTCTTTCCCATACTGTTATCGAACTATTTGTAACCATTTGAAACTCTTTTGAAATCATCATCTCATTGCATCCGTGAATCGTTGAGTAATTTCTTCACTTGGTCATTGAGCAACCTTATTGAACTCTCAAAAGCTCACCCTTATTTGTTTCCTTTTTGTAGGTAATGATTACCAGTAAATTGCACGAGGGTGGGTTAAAGCCTGAGTGAGAAATTGGAGTATCTATCACTTTTTATTTAGTAGGACCCCTGCATAGGTAAACACTGTTTAACTCGTTCTAAAGAATGCATAGGTCTTTTCGTTCATGATACTAATGTAACATCCCGGAATTTTTTGAAATGTTAACACTCAATCGGTCGATAACACTAAGACGATAGTATCCTCTACTTAAAAAATACCACAACTCTCAGAGCCACTAGACCCTTAATTTTAAACGGTAGTAAACATAAGTCAAAAAAAATTCTCAAATAACAATATTGACCCACGCAGGGGTTCTAATGACCAAGGCTAAACTTAAATTCTCTTTATAATCAGATCAAATGTCTTCTTATGCTAGGCTCTAATCAACACAAGCAACCTCAACCTAAATGTTGGCTATCACCTGCGGAAAGGAAATCAAGAAAGAGTGAGCTTTCGAGAGCCCAGTAAGGCCGATTAAAGACTTAAAATAGCATAACGATTCGGACGATTTTACATTTAAGCCAAATAAAAAATTATTTTAATTCAAAAATATTAAAAAACTTGGAAAATACATATTTTGACTTTGAATCATTTTTTAAGTTATAAAAGTATTTTAGTGTAAATTATTATAAATTTTAGAGTGTCAGTACACGTTAAGGAGTGTATAGGATTTTCGGTTAGGTTGGCCGTGTGCGAAAACCGTTTTGAGCGCGTGATTTCGGAGAGAGTGGATACGCAGTGGGTAGTTGATATTAGGATTTATAGTGTATTTGACATAAATTATGTTCTAACAAATAAATTGCCAATCTAGGTTTATTTAGAAAATATTGATCGAGGTTGGTAGCATCGTTTAGCTTGGACCGAGGTAAGAAATTCTATCCGAACCCTATTTCATTATTCTGATTTCAAATGCTTATAACAACAATTTTACAAACTAGATTGAATGTTAATTTTTATTGATTGATATAAAAATATTTTTAAATTGCTCATTGAAACCCTAATTCGAGCCTTATAGCGATCGTTTGGAACTCCGGTTTCATTCTTCTCTATTTATTGATTTGATTATGGTAAAACAGTTTCAATTGTATTTATATTCTTCTAAATGCTAACATGACATTTTGCATTAGTGTGTTTTGGCGGAAGTTGGTGTTTGTTGGAGGATTCGGTGAATTGGTGTGGGCCAGTACCTTAATGGACTAGCCGGTGAATTGGTGTGGGTTAGTATCTTGATGGACTAGCCGGTGTATCGGTGTGGGCTAGTACCTTGACGTACTAGCCGGTATAAATATGCATATGTAAAGCGATCGAGCACTGCCGGGGTGACTTTGCTAGTGTACTGCTCATGTTCAACGTTTCCTATTTATGTTTATTGCACTTTACGTGTTTTAAAAATGGTTATTTATTAAAGGGAAATGAGTTAATACTCCTCCCTATGTTTACATTGAAATGCTGTGGGTTTCTTTGAAAACCTTTTCAAAATTATCATTTGATTGTATATAGAAAAATTGTTTAAATCATTATGTTCCCCATTGTAACCCTGAGTATCAACAAAAAATTCAAAACTTGTTAAAAGTTTCAATGGCGACTACAGATGTCATTTTGTAACATCCCGTAATTTTTGGAATGTTGACACTCATTCAATCACTTACACTAAAATAGAATATCCTCAAAACTCATCAAAATAATACCACAACTGATAGAGCAACTAAATCACTAATCATAATCTTAGTAAACTATCGTAGATGAAACATCAAACTAAGTCTTAAAAATTTAAACAATAACGTTCACCCACGCAAGGGCTCTAATGATAAATACTAAGATCAAATCTCTTCTTATGTTCGGAACTAATCCACATAGGCAACCTCAACCTAATATCGGTTATCACCTGAGGAAAGGAAGTCAAAGGAGAGTGAGCTTTTGAGAGCCCAGTAAAGTCGATCGAAGATTTAAAAACAATCAAAAATGATTCGGACGATTTTACATTTTAGCTAAATAACAACTTTTAAAACGGAGAAATACAGTGATTCAAATGATTTTTTTATATACAATTAAATGATAATTTTAAAAGGATTTTCAAATAAAACCACAGCATTTCAATATAAACATAGGGATGCGTATCAGCTCAATCCCTTAAATCAATAATCATTTCAAAACACTTCAGGTGCAATAAAACAGAAACACGAATTGACATGAGCAGTACACTATAGCAAAGCCACCCCGGCAGTGCTCGATACGGTTTACATACGCATATGTACACTGGCTAGTCCATTTACGTGCTAGTTTAACCCAACCAACAGACCATCCTTATAACTCCTAAACTACTAACTCATGTCAACATTTAGAAGGAGTAAATACAATTGAAAATGCTTTACAATGAGCATATCAATAAACAGATGAAATGAACAATGAATTCCAAATAATCGTTTTAAGGCTCAAATTAGGGTTTTATGGACAGTTGAAATTTTTTTATATCAATCATAAAAATCAACATTCAATGTAGTTTTCAAACTGTTATTAGAAGAATTTGAAATCAGAGTAATGAAATATGGTTCGGATAAAATTCCTTACATTGGTCTAAGCTAAGCAATGCTACCAAACCACGTTCAATAATCTGTGAATAAACCTAGATTGGTAATCCATTTGTTAGAACACGATCTATGCTAAAATACTATTAACCTAATATTAATTACCCACTACGTACTCACTTCCAACTCCGAAATCACGCAACTCAAGGCGGGTCCTGCATACGGCCAACCTAACCAAAATCTCTATACACTCCTTAATGTGTAACGATACCCCGAATTCATAATAAATTATAACTAAACACTTTTATGGCTCAAAACATTATAAAAAGTCAAAATATGAATTTTATGAATTTTTGAATATTTTTTAATTAAAATATTTTCTTTAAATGCAATAAATAGCCATAATTGTTTCTTGGTGAAAATAAAGTCCAATAATTTTTGTACTAGCTTTAGAGTACTTATAAAATTATACAAGTTGACATCAGAATTTAAAAGACATCCAAACTATTTTCAAAATTTTTATTTTGCTAAAATCAATGCAATTCAAAAATGATGACAAATCAACTCTAAAAATTACCAAACTTAAATTGGGACTTATTTTTACCATAAAAACATTAATCGTATGTTTCCAAAACTTTTTCATGAGTTTAAAGGTTCCAAAAGAATTTTACTAATATAAAATTACAGAAAATACTAAAAATACGTACGATTTCAGAAAATTATAAAATTTTGCCACAAATTCTAATATAGCCTAACATATTATACTGTAAAGTTTTATGTGCTAATGATCACTGTACACTATCTAATGCTCGTGCCACAGTTAACGCTAACTCAATACCCTATCCGCACTTAACGCTAACCCAATACCCGATCCGCACTTATCTTCTTCTTCCCTTCTGCTCAGAGTCCAAAACCCAACACTCCGTTCACGGATATCCCTTCATTCTCTTACACACTCACTTTCACACACACACACACACACATGCGTACACGCATTACATACACACATTCTGTAATTTTACTCGCACAAAACAAACCCATAATTGCGCGCGCACACACACACACACACACTCTCTCTCTCTCTCTCTTAACAGAGCTACTGCCTCACGGCAGTAGCCTTTCTTCTTTGCTTGATACTCGCACACACATGCACAAAACACACACTCATGCATACAATATACTCACACACACAGAGGCCCATATGCACACATGCATTCAACATTAACTCACACATGCCTTGGCATCTTTCCTTCCCTCATAAACACACAAAATTTACACACACCCACCCACCCCATATACACCATATTCACACAACACACATACACACCAATATAGTTTGCACTCAAACACCCAAAAACACACGCACACAACTGCCTTTTGGCAGCTACACACACCCCCGAACTGCACACAATGCACACAACACACACATGAGCACCCAACTCACATGCATCTGCACTCACAACTGCTATCTTAGCAGCTTTACCACGCACATAATACAAACGTACCCACACATTCAAGCATAGAAAAACACACACACCCAGTACACACGCACATAGGGCTGTCCTTTACTATGTACAGAAATCCATGAGAGACACCCAAAAAAACACACACACACACACACATTCACGACATATCCAGTTACATTCATTAGCTCACCCATTATACATACCACTTTGCACACACATTCACGTACACTCATACTCACACCACCGTGCACAGTTCATACACACCATGCCCTGTAATACACAAACATTCATCGCTGCCTTTGCAGCCCCATTCCTTCCACAGTACACGCACATCTCTGCTCAAACCTCTGCTCACACCCACCAACATTGCACGCACTACACACAGTTGTACAACAGCCCACACAAACACTACGCACAACACCCAACCTGCCAACACACATACCTTTCATGGCAGCTCACCAAAACCCACATGCACGCTACCTAGCGTTAGTCCCTTTCTCTCACACCTACAAATCTACACACACATATACACCGTGTTGTATTGCTTTCTCAGAGTTATACCCCATTAGCTGCACTCTGACTTAAGCATCGGAGAGTTCCTCTGCTGGAACTCCACTCGGCGGTCACTCCGTGTTTTGTTTTGCAGGTCTATTCTCTAGTTGTGGTTCCCAATCAAGTTTTTAGCAATAACAGATAGGCGCCATCCGTGGGACCACGACAAGGAACATGGCCAATCACTCACCCTTAAGTGACTCCCAGACTAGTCGGTCTTCTCGAGGTCGTCATGCATGATCAAACAGCTTTTGTTGGCTCGGTCGCTCTTAAGATTGACATTTGACATCCTTACGTCGTGTCTGCTGAAAATGTTTACGTCAATGTAACGTATGTTACTCTTGAGTCAGACACTAGATCTCGAAAGAATTAATCCCCAACGATGACTCTGAAGGAGAGAATTTCATAAACTGAAGGATGTTGTAAACACAGGTTCTTAAAGACACCTCATGATGACCTTACGAGAGAATTTCACAAACTGAAGGATGTCGTAAACACTCTGCAACAAACTCTTGATGTAGAGGTAGGCCCTGCTTCAACTAATTATTCCCATCCAGATCCAAGTGACCTTTGTCTCTGACTTGCCTCAAGTTGGAGTTATAGTCACAAGGATAGGTCAGAAGCTGACCCGACATATCAAGCTAGAGAAAGGCGCAGAGGACTAATGGGACAAGTACAATCTGTAAATGGGGCCTCGAAGGAAAGATCTTTCTTTTACTTTGATGAGGAGTAGTTCATGCTACTGTCGAGTTGTATCGGATACATATAGCACAAGTTCTTTCCCAAAGAAGGTGGCTAAACTTGCACGACTTCGGAGACTCTTTCATTGTTATGCAGTGTCAGAGAACCGTTCCTAAGAGGAGCCTCCACTGAGATGGTCTACAGGCCTCATCCTCAAGGACAGTCTCCCCTAAGGGAGGGTTCTAGGTATCCATTATCTGAGGCAATTGAGAGAGCAAAGCTACCGACAACTTTCAAATGCCTCAATGTGATCTTTATGACGGAAACGGTGACCTTTGAGAACATGTTTACCAGTTTGAGACAAACATGTTACTTCTCCATGTATCTGATGTTGTCATGTGTAGAGCCTTTTCGTCCACCCTACGAAAGGCCACCCATGCATGGTTTAAATCTTTGCAGTTGAGGTCCATTAATTCTTTTGCCATCTTTTGAATCTCTTCCAAAAACACTTTGTGAGCATACACTTAAGAAGAAAAGAACTCAATGAGCTTGCTCAATGTAATACAAGAAAAGAATGTCCTTTGCTCTCATCTCAGATGATTCAATGCGAAAACCTTAGAGGTGGACAATTTAGATGAGTTAGTTGAGTACATCGCTTCTCTTCCAAGCCTCTAACCCATGTCCAAGTTTGCATTCTTTATCAACAAGAGCTCCTGGGGGAATATGAGAGCTTTTTTTATAAAAAAGCGAATAAGTACATCTAGGCAGAAGAGTATCTCAAAACCCACAGTGGACCATGAAGCGAAGCCAGGGAGGAGCAAGGAAAATGGTCCCGCGAAGGAAGCCCAGAAAGTGGGAAGAAGACCAAACGCTCAAAACGTGATGAACAGTGCCTCAAGGACCCGTTTGACCAAAAGAACTTGACTCCCCTCAATGCCAAGCCGTAACAGATATTGCATGAGATCAAGGATAAAAAGGCCAGAAATCGGCCAGAAAAGATGAGGTTTTGACCAAGAAAGAGGGACAAAAACCTATGGTGTTGTTTCCACAATGACCATGATCATACAACAGAAGATTGCAAATTGCTCAAGCAAGCAATCGAAACCCTTATTAAGTGGGGACAGCTAAAGAAGTTTGCGGTGTGCAAAGAAGGCCAAAGAGAGGCAACCTCAGTCGTCGAGGAAAAAGAAGAATGAGAAGAGAATGTGAGCACGATCATACCATACCTGGGCATATTACAGCAGGAGGCTCGTCTGGACAAGCTCGCAAGGCATACGCAAGAGAAGCGTGCATAACCGACCGGCCCCTGAGCAAGAAATAAAAGACACTGCCCACTCTTACAATCTCCTTTTTGGATGACGATATAGGGGACATAAAGACCCCCCCCCCACCATGACGACCCGCTAGTCATCACCCTCAGAATAGGGAATTTTGATGTAAAGCGCATCTTGGTCGATAATGGAAGTTCAACTGAATTCTTATTCTATGAAGCCTTTAACAAGATAAGCATCCTGACAGATCGTCTTCAAAAGATGGATACACTGCTCTATGGACTCTCCAACCATCTGGTCACGGTTAAAGGTGGTATCACCCTACCTGTGGTGATAGGCACACCTCTAGCTCAAGCCAACTTAATGCTTGACTTTGTGGTGGAGCTGGTCTCGTTAGCTTACAACGCCAGACTTGGAAGAACCGCATTTAACCAATTGAAGGCGAATCTCTATCTATGATCTCAAGATGAAGTTTTCCATGGAGCATGGAGTTAGAGAAGTCAAGAGAGACCAGATAGTTGCTAGACAGTGCTACCTAACATTTTGTCGAGCAAAGAATAAGGAGGTACTTATCATTTAAGATCTCCAGGACGAGACCAAAACCCAAAGAGGTGAGTTAGTTGAAGACCTCATAGACATTGAGGTTTATCCCAAAGTCAAATAAGAGACCGTCCGAATAGGTTTGAACCTTAATGAGCAATTTAATCTCAAACTTACCGACCTATTATGAACTTACACGGACATCTTCGCATGGACGGCAGAAGACATGTCCGAAATCGATCTTGGAGTGATCATATATAGGCTCATCGTTGATCTGTCTAAAAAGCATGTCAAGCAAAAGAAGAGAACTTTTGTGCCTGAGAGACTGGAGAAGATTGAAAAGGATGTAGATAAGCTACTAGCCACTAGGTTCATTAAAAAGATCCATCATCCAGAATGGATAACAAACGTCATCATCGTCCCAAAATCAGGCGACAAATGGCAAACATGCATCAACTCTACAAATCTCAACAAAGTATGCCCGAAAGACAGCTATCCACTCCCAAGGATTGATATCCTTATTGATGCTACTTTAGGACACGAGCTGCTTAGCTTCATGGATGCATATTCTGGATATAACCAAATCATGATGCATGAACACGATGTTTCCCAAGACTTCGTTCATCACAGAATGTGGGTTGTACTGTTACAAGGTAATGCCCTTCGGGCTTAAGAACGCTGACACCACATAACAACACTTAATGAACATGATCTGATTGGAAAATACATGGAAGTATATGTAGAGGATATGCTGGTAAAGGGTGTTAAGGCTAAGCTCCATGTCAAGGACCTCAAGGAAACCTTCGACATCTTGAGGCGATATAACATGAAGTTAAACCCACTTAAATGTGCATTGGTAGTCATGGTAGGGAAATTCTTAGGCTTTATGGTCTCTCAACACGGTATCAAGGCAAACCAAGAGAAGATAAAGGTCATCCAGGCCATGAAGCCCCCGAAGACTCTTAAACAAGTGCAAGAGTTAACATATCGAGTTGCAGCTTTAGGAAGATTCATGTCTAGATCAGTCGAGCATTGCCTACCCTTCTTTAAGGCCATCAGGAAAGCAAAAGACTTTGTTTGGATGGAGGACTATCAATGATCTTTTGAAGAACTCAAAGCATACTTAGCCTCTCATCCTCTCCTTTCCAAACCGCTCCCTAAAGAAAATCTGTTTCGTTACTTCTCTGTCAACGAAGTGGTGGTTAGTGTTGTTTTAGTCAGGGAGGAGACAACATTCAGAAGCCAATCTATTATATGATTAAGGTATCGCAAGACATAGAGAAAATGTATCCAAAGATTGATAAGATGGCTTTGGATTAGTGAGACGCCTCCAGCCGTACTTTCAGTCTCATACAGTTGTTGTCTTAACAGACCAACCTCTAAGGAAAATCTTGCAAAGCCCAGAAGCATCAGGAAGATTGGTAAACTGATCGGTGGAGCTATGGGAGTTTGGTATCCATTACAGGCTGCGTACTACGATCAAGGCACAAGATTTGGTAGATTTTATTGTTGAGTGTATTGTGCCCGAAGATCCTCTACAGCTGGAGCCCAAGTTCCTTGGGTTCTTTACATATATGGCTCTTTGGCACTTGGTAGCAGCGGTGCTGGAATTATTGTAGTTTTGGAGAAATTCATTACTGAGTGCACTTTTGACTTTCGTGCCTTGAATAATGAGACAGAATATGAGGCTCTACTCGCAAGGATAAGGTAAGCACACTCCTTAAAGGTGGACTTGTTGTCGGTATACATTGACTCCTAATTGGTGGTTAACCATGTCTTGGCAGAATACAAAGCTAAAGACGAGAGGATGGCACAGTAATTCTAGTTAGTCAAGATTTTGGCATCAAAGTTCAAGAACTTTACCGTTTTCCAAATTCTCAAGATCAGAACACACAGGCAGACGCGCTATCAAGGCTCGCGTCTATAGAAGTCTCAGAATTCATGCACACATTCTACATTGAGCTCCTCAAAAGATTCTCACAGAATGGCCAAACTGAGAACATGAATTAAAGTGTCTTACAAGGCTTGAAAAAGAAGTTAGAGAATTCTAAGTGACATGGGTAGATGAACTCCCCAAAGTACTATGGGCTTATCGTACCACTCCGCATTCTTCATGGGGGAAACACCTTTTCTTTTTTGCTTCTGGACCGAAGTGATGTTACTAGTTGAAGTCGGGCTCCCAATAAGACGGAGTCTTCAATTCAACGTAGAAGACAATAAAGCTGGTCTCCGTGGCAATCTTCACCTTCTAGATGAAGTCCGAGCTCAAGCCTATGAACATTCCATTGTAATAAAATAGCGAGTCGCTCGTTACTACAATCAGCGGGTTCGCTCCAAGCTTTTTCAAGTTGGGGACTTAGTCCTTCGTAAACTGGAGATGTCTGATCCAAAGTTCACCACGGGAAAGTTATCCCGAAATTGGGAAGGGCCTTACATGTTTCAAGGGTACTAAAGACAGGCGTTTATGCATTAGAGACACTATTTGGGGGCTCAATCCATTGCACTTGGAATGCTGAGAACCTCCGTCCCTATTACCAATGGCATCGTGCCTCAAGGCAAAACTCTTCTTTGTGGGGCGACAGGGCACTCAGACCTTGTCAACCCCAGTAAAGCTCACAATTTTTTAAGCTTTCTAGACTATTCTTCAGACAATTAGATAAATAAAAGGATTGGCATCAATCCACTATGTAATTTCCTTTTTTTGCCTAAGCAATAAAGTTATTTTTTTTAGAGTGTGGTTGTATTGTTACAATGGTAATGCACTCCTGATCTCATGAGGGTAGAACCTCTGCCCGAGCAGAAGATTGACTGAGCTCTCTACCTAAGCAAGGATCAAATTTCATCTTTTTGTGCTCAAATGAAGCACAAGGAGAGTAAAGCCTCTGCCTGAGCAGAAGACTGATCGAGCTCTCTGCCCAAGCAGGGATCATATTTTATCTTTTCTGTGCTTGGATGAAGCACAAGGAGAGTAAAGCCTCTGCCCTAACAGAAGGTTGACCAAGCTCTCTGCCCTAGCAGAGATTAAACTTCATCTTTTTTGTGAGGAGCAAAAAGCATGTGCCCGAGCAGAAGGCTAGCCAAGCCTTGGTACCAAGCAGAAAGTAAACTCTATCTTCTAAGTATTCTGGTAAAGCCAAGCACCGGAGGCAATAAGATAGTACCCAAGTACTATCCAAACGGTTTAGCTATAGATCTAACTCGCGAAACGACAAGGTCTTTGTGGGACTTCACCACCCTACCATACTTTGCTATTTCGAAACCTGGCGAAGTGAGATTGCGAGGCTTCTTTGCCAGCTCTTAAGTAACAATAAGAGTTCATGTCAAAGTAAAAAACAATGCTATGTGGATGACACAAGCTGATAAACATACAATAGCATAGGCAAACCTCGATACCATGAATAAACACCCTTTAAAGGAAGGGCGGAGAATATGATAGAGTGCTTACAAGCCCTTAAAGGCCATCAAAAGTACTTGGTCAAAACATTTAAAAAGAAACATTGTCTAAGGCTCGAGGGCAGCGCTCGACTGGTCGTCTTACTTAGCCTGGGAGGTAACATCCCCTACTTTGGAAGGCATGATAGTTTCTCCAGATGGGGACCCAAGTCAGGCACAATGAAGTCGTCCAAATGGATATTTGGAAACCGCTGAGCGAACATCTCTTTGGCCTTTTGGGAGACCCATCTCATAAATCTCCAGTCCGTCGTCAGTATGTTTATTTAGCCACTCATCCCTAATATTCCCATTAACGAAGTCTTGGATTCCTTGATCTCTTGCTTTGGCTATTTCTTTTTTAGCCATCTCCAGCCTCTGTTCAAGAACTTTAACATGGGCAAAGAGATCTGCCTCTTGCTTAGTTGGCTCATGTGCGCATTTGGTGGCTTCCTCAACTCGAGCAATGGCCTCCCTTTTTTCTTGGCCTTCCAGAGCTGCCACCTCCCTAGCCATCTCAAAGCAAGATAACATTTGAGCACCACAGGCATACGTATGAGAGATAAAGATGATGGTTAGCCATGAGAAAGTGCGAAGGAAAGAGAGAAGAGTGTGAACAAGCCCTTACCGAATACACAGCCTGGGTGAAAAGTGCAAGCAAAAGACTCATGGGTTTGGTTCAAAAGGATCTCCATGTCTCTGGGGTGAACACCATGTGCAAGGTGCTATTTGGAAACATGATTGTTTGGCATCCCCATGTCGCCTTGCCTGATAGTCCACCGGGGTGAAAGATGGGATCTTCTTTAATAGAAAAAACCTTCGATAACTTGAGGGGGAGGCTCAAGAAGACTGACTTTGGCCCTCTTCCAAGCAGGGGGGCAGTTCAAAAAAGGGCACTTTTTTCCTTTCTCTTTCCCTTTTTGAAGGGCACCTAAGAAGCCAGACTTCAGCATTTCTACATAAAAAGAACAACAATATTAATATCGGAGGGAGGATTAATAGAAGGTATACACAAAAGCCTACATGATGCCTACCTAATGGTGTAGGTTCTAGTGGAAGATGTGCTAGTAGCAGTAGGAGAAGGAAGATTAACTAAAAGACCAACTGGTATGGGCTTACGAGGAATGATCTTCCCACACTCTAAATGTTGCTCTATGAGAGGCTCGTCAACAGAAAGACCACCCCGAAGCTTTATATGGCTAAAAATGTGCTTTATTAAAGTATAAGGAATGGGTTTGTTTATATTCTTAAGATCCTTGTAATAGGCATTCCACTTTTTGTCGAACCCCAAAGGTTGTATGTCTTGGCGGCCAACAAAGAAGTATCTGGAATGCCAACCCTTGTTGGACTTAGGACCACCTTTGAGAAGCCATTGCCTGCTGTGGATGTAGTACTAACCGAGGTTGTTGGCAATACTTTTTACAAAATAAAGCTCAAAGAAGACTTTCATGAAGTCTGTGGGATCTGCCTCGACCAAATTTGAGGGGGAGTAATAGCGATGAATCTGCTGAATCTCAAGAAATTAGCAACAGTAAAGATGAAGGGCAAAGATGATGGACAAAATCATGGCTGAAATGATTTGTCACATGTGTTAAACATGTATTTCTTAAAGAAATCAGCAACAAAAGGGATGAAGGGCAAAGATGATGGACAAAATCGTGGCTAAAATGATTTGTCATATGTGTTAAACATGTATTTCTTGTATCTTTTTGTAACTAATTCCTTAACTATAGCTCTTAACATTATTGTTGGGGCCATTATCTAACAACTTAAGCTTTTAGAGCAGATGGTAACATAATATGGTATTAGAGCTCTGGTTTGGCAAGGTCTTGGGTTCAATACTTTCTGCTTGCATATCTGGTCCCTTTAGTTTATCTCTGACTTGATTTGTCTTGCACTCAGTTTAACTCTGTCTTGATTTGTCTCTCCACGTGCAATCAGGGTCTTGCACGTGAAGGGAGTATTAAGCATGATAACATTATTTAGCCCATTCTCTAACAGCTCGACCAAATAAATAAGACCCACCAACTTTCTCCAACCGTTGGGTACAAGCTGGTCGGTGCCATTTTGTAATGATCTAACATTTTGAGGGCAAAAGTATGCAGAGGAAGACTGTAGCCTAACCTCACTTGCTCCTCATAGATGCATAATTTCCAATTAGTTCCATAGTTGGCGGGTTCTTGTAACTCAGGGACCTGAGCTATCCACTCTCTGGGTAAAGGATACTCTATGAGAAGTGCCTCCAGCTCTTCCTTAGTCATTTTGTTCAATTTCTCATCGGCCATGAACCAAGGATGGGAATTCTCTTTACCCTTGGTTTTGTCTTTTAACTCACCTAATTCATTCCTAGGGGGTAAAGGTTATAAAGATTGTGGGTTAAAAGGACCAGCTTCACTCTGAGATGTTGGAGCTCACCCAATGGATGAAGAAGAACTACTCTTAGTGACTTCTTTGGAAGAAGTTACGGTATCAGATGACGCAGACATACTTTCTACACACAAGACTTGAAACTACTAAATAGGAAATGCTGAACTAAAAAAAAGGTAAAAGGAGAACTAACTTGATGCAGAGCAAAACACTTCCAATCTTAAAGAAAGGTGGAAAATGAAGTGAGCTTGCTCTTTTATAGAGGATTCTCCAGTAATCGCCCCTTGGGGAAGCGCTACAGTTCATTTTCCCTTTACGTGTCACAATCTCGGAGCATGAAAATTTAAATTTCCTGCCAAGGTCATTTATTGCATGTGACATGTGTGAACCATAAAAGCCCTCAATGTGGACAAAGGCATCTGCTCGAGCAGAATTCCATCCAAGCGCTCTACCCGAGCGGAGCCTCAACTTCATCCACCTTGTGCTTGGACAAAACACAAGGATGACCAAAGCATATGCCCAAACATAATGCCATCCGAGCCCTCTGCCTGAGTAAAGCCTCAACTTCATCTACCTTGTGCTCGGATGAAGCACAAGGAGGGCAAAAGCATATGCCCAAGCAGAATGTTGTCCCAGCACTTTGCCAGGGCCTTAACTGCATCCACCTTGTGCTTGAACGAAGCACAAGGTGGAAAAAATCATTTGCCCGAACAGAATTTCGTCAGAGCATTCTGCTTGAGCAGGGCCTCAACTTCATCCATCTTGTGCTCAGACAAGCACAAGGTGGACAAAGCCATCTGCTCGAGAGTGCTATCTGAGTGCTCTGCCCAAGCAGAGGCTCTACTTTATCCACTTTGTGCTCTAATGAAGCACAAGGTGGACAAAGGCATCTGCCCAAGCAGAATGCCATCCGAGCACTTTGCCCGATCAGAGTCTCAACTACATCCGTCTTATGCTCGGATGAAGCACACTAAGGACAAGGGCATCTATTCGAGTAGAATGCCATCTGAGCACTCTACCTAAGCAGAGTCTCAACTTTATCCATCTTGTGCTCGGATGAAGCACAAGGTGGGCAAAAGCATCTACCCAAGCAAAATGTCGTCTGAGAACTCTGCCTGAGCAAAGTCTTAACTTCATCTACCTTGTGCTCGGACGAAGAACAAGGAGGCTAAAGGCATCTGCCCGAGCAAAATGCCGTCTAAGCACTCTGTGTAAGCAAAATGTCAGGACTG